>JBBPJX010000503.1:0-14723 GCA_038088955.1 Neotropicomus parvogracilis | reverse complement strand
GTGAAGCCCTGTATGCTGCGGGTCGTGCAAAAGAGGCGGGTGAAGCTGTTATGGAGACGGTGAACACTTTCAAAGGAGCAGTCTATTCGAACGAAACCATCACCAAGTGGGTCTCTGGTGGGTTGGGGTCTCACCTATCCAGCTGCCGTGCACTCAAACTTCCACGCAGATTTCACGCAACGACTCCTCGGTGACGCAGCGGTCGTGCCCACCCTTTTATCTTCGTTTCTGGGGTGGTGGCGCAACCATGGTTGATAATTCGCATGACTGTAAATTACCGATCCGAGGAATCAACCGGGGATAGATGAAGTCTGAGGTCCTGATGCAGTGGCATCTGGGACCATTTGCAGTACAATGAAAATCCTAAAACAGGCATTTCGAACGATCCTGTGGATGACAGAAGTTTCAAACACAGTCAGATGATGTGTCCTTGCCGACACGTCCAACAAGCTTTCGGGATATAACGCGGGCCAACCTTGGAGAAGCACGTTCGAAGGTGATGATCTCAGTCTTATTCGGCATAAAGATCCTAAATGGAGGTGTTGTGGACTCAGTGGATGACAGAGGCTTCAAATATGGTTAGATGGTGTGTCTTCACCTCCAGATCGGCGTTGGGGATATAACGCGGGTCAATCACACGTTCAAAGACGATAATTTCAATCTTGTTCGGCATCTAGTGGAAGTCATGAAAGTCCGATTCGAACGCAACCTTGTCAATGATCGGGGACACGTACCCCTAGTTTCCATCTGACCCCATCTACTATGGAATAATCGATTGGTGCCCGAAGATGACCCATGAGAAATGTGTATGTTGCTGTAAAGTCGCAGTTCAAACCCCGAGAAATTAACAGATTCAATGCGTTCCGAATGTAACCTATCGCTGGCAACACCGCCTACCAGCGCTCACCATGAATGATGACCACGTACACGGTTGTTCTCCTACAGCGGTGCACTGCGCACTGTGTATCGCTGCAAGAGAACAAGGTTGCAACCAGTACATCGATCCGTCACGTAGAAAATTGGAGCAGGCAACATTTAGATTCCTGGGTCAATCTTATACGCCTTGGAGCAGGGTCGTCAGCTCGTTCGATGGCCCTTATATCCCACGAGCGCCAGTCTCTCCCTGTTCTAACAGTGGATCGAGCTCAGAATCTCTGAGTACTTCTTGTCCGTCATCACCCTCATGCACTGAGGAGGTATCAGCAAATATAAAGGTAAAATGTGAGCGCGTACAAAACGTCAGCTCCTCGAGAGTCCGCCCCGATGTCTCAGGAAACATGAGGTAGACGAACACGATCTGGAAGGCATCCCATACACAGTAGCTAACGCTTTTGAGTTCATATGCGTTTCCGTTCCTAGAAGAAGGCTTACATGATATACCATCTCCAACCTATCGTGATTCATTGATTTTAGCAAAACGACTAGCCAGACGAGTCGGGAAGATGTACGTGCCCATAGAATCGATCCCGATAGGATTCATGAACTGGCCAAAGAACGCCGCACCACGGTAGAACCACTGGTAGAGGGTGATACCCTTGGCACGGACATGGAAGGGGAAAAGTTCAACCAGATATGCTAGTTATGCCCCGGCATGTTACGTCAATGGGTACTACAAGATGGCATGAACGACATCATACTCACTGTATATCAAGGAATTGAATGCTAGGTTGTAAGCCGGACTATACAGAAAGATGAGGCTATCCTTGTGGTGAGAACGGAAGGCACTATTTTCTCTAACCCAAATACGTACGCTAACACCAATTGCGCAGAAATATTGTCGCGAGTGAGGGAATATTCAGCATTAGCTAGAGTCCACGCGGTAAATATGATGAAGATAGAGATAGTAGATGTCTGTAGAAATGTTAGAAAGCGGGATCAAAAGTAGTCAATGCTCACCAAAAATATACTCCGTCGAGGGTACCGGGGTACAACAAGAGCAATAAATGTACCGTTGACGAGACTCCAAGAAAATCTAGCGAGGTTGGCGATATTCTTCGTCTGGTTATCATGAATGCCGACACCATCTAGGATTGGGGAAAGGAAATGCCTATTGAAATAATGGCGGAACCACCCAACATACAATATTTTGTAACTCACGAAATCAATGAAGATCCACTCCACTGAGCAGACAACCCAATGAAAGCTGCAATAACAGCCCGTTTTCCCATTCCCGGTCCCGAAAATACCACCTTCCGGTTCATTTGGGCAACCTTAATTTCTGCGTCTAGTGTCTCTTGTATCTGGGTATACTCAGCCTTGACGAATTCCGAATTTTCATCGCCCTCCGCATGATATTTCACAAGAATTGCATACGCTTCGTCGCATCTTCCATTTGCGACAAGCCAACGAGGTGACTCAGGGAGGAACCAAATGAAGGTAATTTGCAAAAGGCCAGGCACCACCTGAAGGAAGGAGGGTATCCTCCAACCCCAATCACTTATCATTGCAAACGTATTGAGGGTCACCGCAGCAGCGGCTACAGCACCTATGAAGAATTGGGTCAAACGCTTTCCCTGAATCATAATTGTTGCAATTTACCGATGTCATAAGAAGTGGTAAAGAGGCTGCCCATAATCGCACGTTCCTTGGGATGCGAAAGTTCTTCGTATAACTTAACGGTTGACACGCAAGTAAAACCGTATCGCCGTACCTCCAATTAAAGAAGAGGCGGCTACGACGCAGAAGACACCAGCAAATCCAAGAATAAATCGAGCAAGGATAAACATTACAACTATCAGACTGCAGATGAAAAGGTCGTTGAATTTAACAAGTTGATCACTTACAGTTCAATGCGGCTCCCTGGAGTATGCCTCCGATTATGGAAATCATGGCTCCAAGCAATATCGGATATCGCCTTCCGAGCTTATCGACAACAAAAGGGACAAATGGAAGAGAAGCGACAGAACCAAGAGAATACATAGAGGCCATGAGACCCAATGATGCAGAGCGAGGATAATTATAGTCTGTCATTCGAGTCAGTCCTTTCTGACATGTATAACGTAGTCATCCTACATTCAAGCCACGACGGCACGGCCTGCAGACCATTCATCATGGACGCGTCGAGACTTGCACCACGTCAGCATCGAGCACATCTTATGTTGCAAAAACTTGCCCACTCATCATCTCTGCTCCAAGACAGGTCGGAACCATGAAGAAATATAAAAGCCGAAGGTTGGGTTTCTTGTACCAGGGAACATTGTCTCGCTTTGCCAGTCTTGAGACGATCTCGTCGTTGCCTTCTGATAGAACACGAGTTGCCTGTCCACCCCTCTGCGAGCCCATTTCAATTGCGATATGGGGATGCTGACGTTCTCTACAAACAGGTGGTTGTTTTAGACACACAGGATGCGGTGGAAGTGATTCTAGGCTCCAGCTCAGAGGCGGCAAACCTAGGGCCTGATGGATGTCGCGAACCTATTGTGGTATTGGTGATTTGTCATACAACAGCATGTAGCTTGTTTATGGCGAGAGTCCTAATATGTCCTGCTCAGCCGGTCCAGGGCTCGCCAGTGTTAGTTTTGTGTGTGTACACTCCTTCGATGGACAGACAACCCTGAACGAAGGGCACTGACGCTGCGTAGTGTAAAATCGCAGCGTATGACCTTGATGGCACAAAAGTGAGTAGAGCCGATGATCAATGTACTCGTGCTAACGGCATAAGTAATTAGACCTAGATGGCGTAGGGCCATCAAAGAGTTAGGACGGCGAATGGCTGCCCTTTAGGACACCGTATTTGGACTAGGTCAGGTTCAACAATTATTTGGTCTTAGTCACCAGACCTCCGCCAATCACAATCCGAGGATTGCGCCTTTGGAAGGCGCCAAGCGGTAACGTTACACCATACTTAAGGTAAGCGTCGTTTGGAAATATCGCTTACAGCTCGCCGCAAATCCCCGAAGTAAGCCATCGAAAATCGAGACCACGGCCCCAAGGAGTATCAGATATCGCCTCCCGAGCTTATCGATAATAAAGGGGAAAAATGAAAGAACACCCAGTGGATACATGGCAACCAAAAGACCCAATGAGGCGGGACGAGGATGCGAATAGTCTGTCGCTTGAATCAACTTCTTCTGACCCACTGACCATGTGACCTTTCATTCAATCCACGAGGTCACGGCTTGCAAGCTGTTCACCATGAGAGGTATGGAAACTTGCTTCACGTCAGCAATCTACGACTGAAGACACATAATAAGAAACACATGCCTACCCGTCAACTCCACTTCAAGGTATGCTGGGACCATCAAGTAATACAAGAGTCAAGGGTTGGGTCTGTTGTACTGGGAAATTTTGTCGTGCTGCGCAAGCCGGGAGATGGTTGTACGACCACTTTGTAATCGGGTATAACCTCCTTGCCCATGCCTTCACAAGTACATCGCGTCGTGAGGACGTCGGCATATGGCTGTTTGCAAACACCAATATGACCCAACTCGCAGAAAGAGTAATGGGTGAGACTATACCGCTGGAACTCAGACAAGTACAAACGCTGCGCCATCTCGTATGTGGCGATATCGCGAATCTTGTTGGGCATATGTTAGTCTGGATCTAGACGGGGTAGATTCCTTGCGTCCAGTGATGGTCACGATGTGGGAGGAGTGCCAGAAACTGTTCGAGGGGTCGTTTCTGTTGGCAGCCATTATGGCGACTAACGAACTAAGGTTCCGTAATCATTGGTTGTTTGCCCGCCTCTGGCTTCGGACCAGAACTATGGGGCTAGTTCAAACCCAAACCTGGAGTTTGAAGCCAGAGATAGCCTGAGTCGGCGTCACAAGCGGGGGTTATAGTAGTACAGAGACGTGCTTGAAGCTCATGATCAGAGTCTGAGGCATGGTCGCTGTTGGACAGGCTGATTGTAAAGCGCTGACTTTCTCATCCTCCCATCGTGATGACAAGAGTCGTCTTACTGTAAACAAGTGTGCGATGTTCAAGACGTTCAACTCCGACCTTACCCGCCTCAACGGCGCTACGTCTATCGGCAGGACCTCGTCTCGAGTGACAAAACGGACAGCAGCAACTCTCGATCATGACTGCTCAGCCTCCGCTTCCCAACAGGTGGACAAAATTCTTGGCGGATGTCTACATGCAGGGAAAACCACCCGTGTTGGGTACAGTCATTATCAAGGAGATCGAAGAAAAGGCAAGAGAGACCATGAAGGACCATCTGCGTGCGTTCTGAGAAATCTTACACGCTTCGTCGATAGTTGATTCAAGTCGTTCACATCACCAGCCGCGTACATGTACACCTTCGGAAGTGCAGGGACGTGGCTGACGGACATTTCCAACAAAAAGGCATTTGAGAATTGGAAGATCGTTCCCCGGATGCTCATCAGTTCGACGAATCGCAGTTTGGAAGTGCGTGTCCGTTGGTTGGCCAGCGTGATGCATTCTCATGAACGATGTTACCACTGGCAGACCACGATATTTGGTGTGAAATACCCAGCACCCGTGTTTATCGCACCGGTCGGCGTGCAAGGTATTCTGCACGCAGACGGCGAACTGGCAACTGCGCGTGCAGCAAAGAACATCGGTGTTCCTTTCATCATGAGCACTGCGTCTTGCAGGTCCATAGAAGACGTCGCGGCAGCAAACGGCGCTCTCGGCCACAGGTGGTACCAACTTTATTGGTGAACCCATTCCTTCGTCTACGTCGCCTTGGAGGGTTTCTCACTCTCGGGAACCTCTAGGCCTCGCACCTCGGAAATCACCGTGTCGTTACTGAAACGCGCGAAAGAAAATGGGTTTACTGCGCTCGTAATCACACTCGACACGATGATTATCGGTTGGCGTCCGCACGACCTTGAAACCGGGTATCTCCCGTTCGCTTACGGAGTCGGTGTCCAAGTTGGGACATCTGATCCCGTGTTCATGAAGCGGTTCGGTCTCGAGCCACGTCGAGGCGAATCTACGCCGTTCCCGTTCGAGCCCGGAAAGATCAGGCAAGCGGCGCTCGAACACGGAGACGAACGGGTAGCGAGAGAGGCGATGTTGGGTAAGGAGTGGCTTGGGGAAGTGAGCTCTGGTGTGTTTAGGACGTGGGAAGACTTGAAGTTTATCAAGGAAAACTGGGATGGGCCTATCGTATTGAAAGGCATTCAACGCGTTTCGGTGGGTCGCGTTTCGGGTGGATTGTCGCTGACCCCGTCCATGGATGACGTGGCTGTTCTCGGATGTACAGGATGCAGAGAAAGCAATCGCACAAGGAATCGACGGTATCATCGTTTCGAATCATGGTATGTTGCTATGCATCCGTTGACGCTCTCCCTGGACTAACCTCTGAATACTCAAAGGTGGCCGCCAGGTCGATGGGGCGATCGGATCCCTAGATGCTCTCGACAAGATCATGCGCTCACGTAAAGTCCGCGCGGCCCAAAAGTCAGGAAAATTGACGATTCTCTTCGACTCTGGAATCCGCACAGGAAGCGACATCATTAAGGCCCTTGCAATTGGTGCTCAAGCCGTCATGAGTCCGTCTCTTCGTTTTCGAACTTTGTCCGTGTGGTGAACTAACTCTATTATATTGACGATGTAGTCGGACGTCCGTTCATGTATGGTCTCGCAATTGCTGGACAGGCAGGTGTCGAGCAGGTTCTGATGCAGACGCTTTGTGATTTGCATGTGACGATGGGTCTCGTTGGGTATGGTGACGTTAACGAGATCATTGGAAAGAGAGACGAAATTTTGATGAGGTTGGAGTACAAGTTATAGTCGTCCGAGACTAGGCCTTTCATATCAACCATCTGACTCAATCTTTTCCCCGAGTTGTATATTTCGTGCAGCTAATTCACTATTGAATTTTCAGTTTTCTCTGTCGGTGGCCGTTTCCCTCGATCCGCTCTTCTTTGCACCCGCCCTCCATTCTCTTTGGCAGACAACGTACTGGCAACATGTGCCTCTGGTTGGTTCCGAGCTTCGCTGTATCACTGCCCAACTTACAGTAATTTGGTTGTATTGTGTACTAACACTCGCCCCGGAAAGATTCCCCATTATACTCCGTTAAGTCAAGTGGAACTTGATCAACAAACTTCGAGCTGGACTGGATCCATGACGACAGAAAATCAACAGCGGTATCACTAGCACGATATGTCGTCGTGGATCGCCTGTTGTGTTGTGTGGTACTACGTCGATACATACATCCTGTGTGAGTGATGGCAATGTAAATTGTTCGATCGACATCAGGCATGCAATTCCTCAGATCTCCAGGCACGATGTATCACGCTCCATGCATTTCGACTCATACACAAAAACTCGACATAGCCTCCTCCATCTGGTACTCCTACGACATAATCACGACTCTCACAAACCGCCAAGGTGCCACTTCTGGCATTCAGCCGAATCCGGAATCTCGGGAACAAGTATGATCTGTAGCGTGAATAGTGTGAACGCCTAGATATCCCATCACCGGCATTTCATACAGGAGACTTGGCTATTCCGGGGTACTCCACAGCCCAGCATAAATTGGTGCCATACTTCACAATCCTGGCGCGCGTTCGTGCGAACATTAGAGATGGCATACCATGGTAAATATAGACACTAACTTGAAGGTCCCCACGTCTATCGGTATGAATTCCCAGAGATCGGGGGTCCCATCGACACTCGCAACGACAACCTTTCCGTTGTCCTGGCTGACCAGACGACGCCCGTCGACGTCTATGTATAAAATGAAGACTCTAGGTGGACCACCTAATGGTTTTCGCAGCAGCTCACTGCACGAAGGTGAAGGTTCAGTTAGCACGTCATTCCGTCACGCAAGATAGGATATAAGGACATCGAAAGCTGAGCAATGAACGTACGTGCTGGTATGTCGCATCCGTGAGGACGACTTGTACAGATGCATCAGGCGAATCCACACCAATGCCATCTCCTGTAGCGGGTAGAATGGTAAATTTGCCCTCCGGGAGGTCAGCCATTGCTTTACAGTCAGAGAGCTGCTATGGGATATTAAGATGTGGGTTTCTGGGTGAAGACGTCGTTCCATGCTCACCTTTTTGTCTTCGTTTCTGTGGCGGAGTTGCCTTGATTAATAATTCGCTACAGATGCTCTTCGCATCCGAATTGTGGCCAGCCATGACTGCAAAGTTCAAATTATTGGTCAGAGGCACCATGAGGTGATAGATAGCTTCCGAAGAGGGTACTCGTGCGTGGGGTTCGGGACCACTGGTGGCATTACAATAAAAATCCCCAAAAATCCCCAAAGAGAGTTTTGAATGGATCCATATAACCCAGGTCGGCCTTATGCAAAGTCTGGTTCGTCACAGCAACGATGGATAAAGTTCAAGGGTGAACGTGTAATGATACCAAATAGTGGTGTTGATCACCGCTCGTTCAAGACCCTCAGAATGGTCCAGGTTACCCTTGTCATGTTTAACACAGGGTTCCTCACGGACGTCGCTCGGATTTACACCAGAAGTGGAACTTTGAAGTTTTGTGACTGTAAGTTTGCCGCAGAAGCCACGGATGGACGAGACTATGTTGTGTTGTCATGTATGAGTCGAAATGATATACATTGTGTCCAAGAAAATAGTCCTTTGTGTTTATCTTGCGGGGTCACGCCTACCTTGTCCCAATGGAGATCGAGCGGTCCACATTTCCATCACCCACGTAGAATGTATATGTCAACACGTAGCACTGAATAATACAGCGGACGACTCAAGACGAAGTACATGGCAAAGTGGTCCCGATGTTCGTCTCGTGGTCTACCCTTGGCCGTGGAAAGTGAGCGCCAGGCGAAACGCTAAATACACCCATCACGCATGTGGTCGTTCTCGTGTAAATGTGCTGCGCGTGCTCAATGTTTTGTTGAGCGGACGCGGGGGTGGCTCGACGTCGAGGACGATTGCGATCCCGTGAGGAACTTGGCACAGGAAAGCGTGTGTGGCTCGACCAACACGAGTGGATGGGGATTGGTAGGCGTACGAAAGGCCTGGGATGTGCGAGCACGTTGCTACTGCTAGTACAACGGGGAGCTTGAAGACCTTCGCCACGTGTTCGTGGATGTAAGCGTGTAACTCGGGATTTAGATTGGGGCTACCCAGGAACAGTAAACGCCAGTTTCTAATATCGCTTCGACGAAGTCGCGTTAGTGGCTTGAACATAACCGTAATCCTGGCGATCCCTGGAACCGAAACATTGGTCGCTGGTTTTGAGGACTGTCAATCGAATCCTTCCGGGGATTGACTATGCTAAAACATCACGACCCAATCAATCAACAAGGAATATTAACCAACGTCTTTCCCTCACCCTTATTAACATACCAACGGTTCCTCGTATTGCTCCTACCAACAGAAATCGATCGATCGATCGGAAAGTGTAAGTTACGCCCGTGTCGGTGGAGAACCAATTTGCATTAACCCCCTTCTTCCAGAGGGCTGCACGTCGGATGCTGTTCCCGCATCAGGGCATTGCGCGTTGCGAACAGCTCGTGGAACCACCCTATGACAAAAAAGAAAAATAGCGACACCGCGTACTCATTTCTTTCGTCCGTCGTCAACCTGCAAACATTATTCTGTTTGTTGCAAATGTTCGATGAGTACCCTTTATGTCAGTCGCAAGAACTAGTCCAGCGACGGTCTGTGACGAATGCAGCCGAGGAGACAAAGTTAAAATCAAAAGTGCATCCTCTTGAGCGCGGTGGTCGGTATGGCTCTGCAGGTCAACAGAGAGGGCTGTAATTGGGGAGTTCGTCGTATGGGGTAGCAATTTTCTATTGGCATGTCCTTCTTTTGGTAGACATCGAAAATCTCAAGCGAACCTGCAAGCCAATCACTGTTTAGGGAGAACGGCGTGCTAGGCGATGTAACCGTAATAAATGGGTGAATGAATACTTTGATCTGGCTCGAACCTTGTGCGTAAGCCTGAAATCCTATAAAAACCTGTTTGTTTGGCAACAGCCTTGGGAACAAATAGCGGCCTTCCATTTACTAGTGCTATGCGTTGATACACATTCTATGTGGCTGATGGCGATGTGAGTTATTCGATCTACATTGGGACCAATGACGCCAGATAGCATGAATTCGAGTTGTTCTTCAGACATAATATATATCCTACCCCACGCATTTCGACTCGTACGTGACAACTCGATGTAGCCTCCATCTGTAACATCCATGACACATTTACAATCATGCAGGGCCCTATCAAACCAACAAAGTGAAGCGAGAAGCTTTTGGAAGGAGGTGGGTGACTAGATAGAAATTAACGGTCGACAAGGCCAGCAGGACTGTCAACTCGTTCGATGATCCTTTATATCCCACGAGCGCCAGTCTCTCCCTGTTCTAGCAGTGGATCGAGCTCAGAATCCCTGAGTACTTCTTGTCCGTCATCACCCTCATGCACTGAGGAGGTATCAGCAAAAAATAAAGGTAGAATATGAGTGCGTACAAAACGTCAGCTCCTCGAGAGTCCGCCCCGATGTCTCAGGAAACATGAGGTAGACGAACATGATCTGGAAGGCATTCCATACACAGTAGCTAACGCTTTTGAGTACATATGCGTTTCCGTTCCTAGAAGAAGGCTTACATGATATACCATCTCCAACCTATCGTGATTCACTGATTTTAGCAAAACGACCAGCCAGACGAGTCGGGAAGATGTACGTACCCATAGAATCGATCCCGATAGGGTTCATGAACTGGCTGAGGAACGCCGCACCGCGGTAAAACCACTGGTAGAGGGTGATACCCTTGGCACGGACATGGAAGGGGAAAAGTTCAACCAGATATGCTAGTTATGCCCCGGCATGTTGCGTCAATGGGTGTTACAAGATGGCATGAACGACGTCATACTCACTGTAAATCAAGGCAGTGAATGCTAGGTTGTAAGCTGGATTATGCAAAAAGATGAGGCTATCCTTGTGGTGAGAACGCAAGGCACTATTCTTCGCTAACCCGAATACGTACGCTAGCACCAATTGCGCAGAACTATTGTCGCGAGTGAGGGAATACTCTGCGCTGGCTAGAGTCCATGCAGTAAATACGATAAAGATAGAGATAGTAGACGCCTGTAGAAATTAGAAAGCGGGATCAAAAGTAGTCAATGCTCACCAAAAATATACTCCGTCGAGGGTACCGGGGTACAATAAGAGCAATAAATGTACCGTTGATGAGGCTCCAAGAAGATTTAGCAAGGTTGATGATATTCTTCGTCCGGTTATCGTGAATTCCGACACCATCTAGGATCGGGGAAAGGAGATGCCTGTTGAAATAATGATGGGACCACCCAGCATACAATATTCTCTAACTTACGAAATCAATGCGGCCCCACTCCACTGCGCAGACAATCCGACGAATGCTGCAATAACAGCCCGTTTTCCCATTCCCGGTCCCGAAAATACCACCTTCCGGTTCATTTGGGCAACCTTAATTTCTGCGTCTAGCGTCTCCTGTATCTGGGTATACTCAGCCTTGACGAACTCTGAATCTTCATCGCCCTCCGCATGATACTTCACGAGAATGGTGTACGCTTCGTCGCATCTTCCATTTGCGACAAGCCAACGAGGTGACTCGGGGAGGAACCAAATGAAGGTAATTTGCAAAAGGCCAGGCACCACCTGAAGGAAGGAGGGTATCCTCCAACCCCAATCACTTATCATTGCAAACGTACTGAGGGTCACTGCAGCAGCGGCTACAGCACCTGTGAAGAATTGGGTCAAACACTCTCCCTGAATCATAAATGTTGCAATTTACCAATGTCATAAGAGGTGGTAAAAAGGCTGCTCATGACCGCACGTTCCTTGGGATGTGAAAGTTCTTCGTATAACTTAACAGCTGACATGAAAGTAAAACCACATCGCCGTACCTCCAATTAAAGAAGAGGCGGCTACGATGCAGACGACGCTAGCAAATCCGAGAATAAATCGAGCAAGGATAAACATCGCAACTATCAGACTGCAGATGAAAAGGTCGTTGAATTCAAAACAAGTTGATCACTTACAGTTCAATGCGGCTCCTTGGAGTATGCCTCCGACTATGGAAATCGTGGCTCCGAGCAATATCGGGTATCGCCTTCCGAGCTTATCGACAACAAAAGGGACAAATGGAAGAGAAGCGACAGATCCCAGAGCGTACATAGAAGCCATGAGACCCAATGATGCCGAGCGAGGATGGTGATAGTCTGACATTTGAGTCAGTCCTTTCAGACATGTACGACGTAGTCATCCTACATTCAAGCCACGACGGCACGGCCTGCAGACCATTTATCATGGACGCGTCAAAACTTGCACCACGTCAGCATCGAGCACATGTCATGCTACAAAAACTTACCCACTCATCATCTCTGCTCCAAGACAGGTTGGAGCCATGAAGAAATATAACAGTCGAAGGTTGGGTTTCTTGTACCAGGGAACATTGTCTCGCTTTGCCAGCCTCGAGACGATCTCGTCGTTGCTTTCTGATTGAACACGAGTTGCCTCCCCACCCCTCCGCGAGCCCATTTCAATTGTAATGTGGGGACGTTGACGAACGGGCGGTTGTTTTAAAACACACAGAATGCGGTGGAAGAGATTGGTGGCCCCAGCTGAGAGGCAGCAAAGTTGTGCCGCACACGAGCCTAGAGGGATGTCACGAACCGAAGTGGCATTAGCGATGTGTCATACTATAGCACGTAGCTTGTTTACGGCGAGAGTCCTAATATGTCCCGCTTGGTCGGTCTAGGGCTCGCCAGTGTTGGTTTTGTACACTTCTTCGATGGACAGACAACCCCAAACAAAACGCTGTCTAGTGTAAAATCGCAGCGTATGACCTCGATGGCACAAAAGTGAGCAGAGCCGATAACCTATGTACCCATTCTAACAGCACAAGCAGATATATTAATTGGACCTAGATGGTGTATCACCCGAAAGACTCAAGTCCATCACTTGAGCCATGAAATATAACTATTCTGCATTGTACCGCGTTCATGAAGTGTCTCGTGTAACGACCAGGCCGTGTCATCAAGGGGGGGCGGTGAGACAATGACAAATCCGAGTGTAAAACGGGCGACAATAAATACCATGACTATCAGATTCAAAAGGTAAGCGTCGTTTGGAAATATCTCGATCACTTACAGCTCGACGCAAATCCCTGAAGTAAGCCATCAAAAATCGAGACCATGGCTCCACCTCTTCTGACCCACTGACCATGCAACCACCTTACATTCAATCCACGAGGTCACGGTTTGCGGGCTGTTTACCATGGAGGCGTCGAAACTTGCTTCACGTCAGCAATCCACGACTGAAGACAGATGATAAGAAACACATCCCCACCCGTCAACTCCACTCAAGGCATGCTGGAGCCATCAAGTAATACAAGAGTCAAGGGTTCGGTCTGTTGTACCAAGAAACTTTGTCGTGCTGCGCAAGCCGGGAGACGATCGTATGGCCACATTGTAATCGGGTATAACCTCCATGCCTTCACAAGTCCATCACGTCGTGAGGCCGTCGGCACATGGCCGTTTGCAAACACGTTGTCACCTGCGCGATAGTGGTCTTTGAAGCAGAGAACAAGGCATAACAAAATTTCGAGATGACGGTACTCGTATATTCTGGATGTTCAACGAGTGCATTTTCGATAAGTGCAGCCTGCCGAACGAGCCCCTGCTCTAAACTATATCGAATCTCCGCTTCTATATCGCGACAGTCTTGTTGTCGACAACCGCAGTCAGTGTCAAGCATCTCTGTTCAATGCTGATAACTCGCACCGGACGTGATAAGACAGTTACTAGGTGAACCAAGAAGGATACCCGCCTAGTCTGAGGTCCAGCTCACTCTGAGGCATCGATGCTGTTGCTAGACCTGATTGTGAAGCGCTGACTTTCTCATGCCCCATCATGATGACAGTGTGTGACGTTCAAGACGTTCAACTCCGACCCTACACGCCTTAACGGCCCCACGTCTATAGGACCTCGCTTTGAGTGACAAAACGGACAGCAGAAACTCTCGAACATGACTGCTCAGCCTCCACCTCCCAACAGATGGACACAGTTCTTGGCGGATGTCTACATGCAGGGCAAACCACCCGTGTTGGGTACAGTCATTATCAAGGAGATCGAAGAAAAGGCAAGAGAGGCCATGAAGGACCATCTGCGTGCGTTCTGAGAAATCTTACATGTTTCGTCGATAGTTGATTCGAGTCGTTCACATCACCAGCCGCGTACATGTACACCTTTGGAAGTGCGGGAACGTGGCTGACGGACATTGCCAACAAAAAGGCATTTGAGAATTGGAAGATCGTTCCCCGGATGCTCATCAATTCGACGAACCGCAGTTTGGAAGTGCGTGTCCGTTGGTTGGCCAGCGTGTTACACTCATGAACGATGTTACCATTGGCAGACCACGATATTTGGTGTGAAATACTCAGCACCTGTGTTTGTCGCACCGGTCGGCGTGCAAGGTATTCTGCATGCAGACGGTGAACTGGCGACTGCGCGTGCAGCAAAGGACGTTGGTGTTCCTTTCATCATGAGCACTGCGTCTTGCAGATCCATCGAAGACGTCGCTGCAGCAAACGGCCCGAACGGTCACAGATGGTACCAACTCTACTGCATCAGCAAACCAGCACTCGACTATCCAGTTCTGTCCAGACCCGACCAGGTGGACAGTTCTCCCAGACCCTCCAGCAAGGTACCTAACTGGCTAGCTCTTGTCCAGACTGTCCCATGATAGCCCAGACTGTCGAATGACAGAAAAGACCGGCTTGTACTACCTTGCTATACTACTAATATTACTGTTTCGAAGCCATAGGATAGAGTAGGGACAG
>JBBPJX010000502.1:0-14725 GCA_038088955.1 Neotropicomus parvogracilis | reverse complement strand
GTGGTGATGGGGTGGCATTGGCCAGCCCCATCCCTGCGTCGTCGCCGGGGTGGTAGGACAGCGCCTACGCTGTCGAAGTCGTGGTGGTGGAGTGGCATTGGCCAGCTCCATGCCTGCGTCGACATCGCGTCACGTCGTCGTCGCTGGGGGTAGGGTGACGCTCGCGCCGCCGATGTCGGGTGATGGGGTGGCATTGGCTAGCCTCGTCCCCGCGTCGACACCACGTCGTCATGGTCATCGTTTCGTCGTCGCCATGGTGGTAGGACGATGCCTGCGCTATTGATGCGCTGTTGACGTTAGGGTGGTGAGGTGGCATTGGCCAGCCCCGTCCCTGCGTCGACGCAGCGTCGCGTCGTCGTCGTCGCTGGGGTGGTAGGATGACGCCCACGCCGTCGACATTGTGGTAGTGGGGTGGAATTAGCTAGCCCCATCTCTGTGTCGTCGTCGCGTCACCGTTGTCGCTGTCGTCGTCGTGTCGTCGTCATTATCGTCACATCGTCCCCAGGGTGGTGGGACGACATTGTAGTGGTGGCATTGGCCAGCCCCGACCCTGCATTGACCGCGTCGTTGCGTCGTCTGTCGTCGCTGGGGTGGTAGGACGGTGCCCACGCCGTCGACGTTGCCGTGGGATGGCATTGGCCAGCTCCGTCTCTGTGTCAACACCGCGTTGCGTCGTCGTCGTCATTGTCGTCGTCGCCGGGGTGGTGGGACTCGCGCTGTCGTCGTCGTCGCTGTCGTCGTGTCGTCCTTGTGGTCGCCGGGGTGGTGGGACTCGCGCTATCGTCGTCGTCGCTGTCGTCGTGTCGTCTTTGTGGTCGCCGGGGTGGTGGGATGTCGACGTTGTGGTGGTAGGGTGGCATTGGCCTTCATTGTCGTCGTCGTATACTGGCACGATACCCGTGGGTATACCCGCTGCGGGTTCAAGTACCCGTTCCCACGGGTATGTACCCACGCGGGTACGGGTACGGGTACGCTCAAAAGTACCCCGGGTATACGTGTGGTCAACCCACGCAATAGTGTGACTCCAGTGCAAGCCCTTATAAGTCCTTGTGACCTCTCGATTCCTTGGGGAAAACTCCCCTGATTATGTACAACAGTGATTTTGGTATATATTGTTTACGACAGCAAACACTAGAGAGATGCTTGGCAACATGTGGGTGTGATCCACCCCACAAATAATGATACTCTTTCACCAGCACATATACAAATTATTCTATCTTTCATAAATGTACAAGTATTCAAAGTGCCATACATAGTGTCATGGTATTATAAGGCCTTGGCCAGCAGTACCTTTATGGGTGAAACTTCACACATCTATAACCATACTGTGGTTCTCATGATGCTCAGGTTGTATGCCAGGAAGACTGCGCTGCTTTCCTTACTGTGGCACAGCTACTTTGCTTAGCCACAGAGTCACACTCAATGCATTGTGTACTCTACATACAAGAAATTCTTCTCGAGATCTTTTATCACTGATATGGTTATTTTCATTGTCGCCGTGAAGACAAAAAGAGTCTCGTCGCTCTTGCCAGGACATGCAAAACATTCAAGGAACCAGCTTTTGATGTTCTTTGGGCTGAATTGACAAGCCTGATGTTACAATCTTTTCCCTTTCTTCTCAACTCCTTCTCATCTCTCACACTATCACTTGTTTACCTCTCTTTCATATAAACTATGAGTACTCATTACTCTTCCTTCCAGTCGACAGTATCTCCTATAGATGTATTGTCTGATCGTCTTCTTTCTTCTTCCTCATTGCTTCGGTGTCACCTTCCACAGCCTGATCACCACGTACCTTTGATATCCAACAGGCTGGTACATCATTCGTTTCATCACCATTGCTTTTCCTGTTCTCAATGGTGATCGTTTCCCTTTGACTGTGCTCTGATCTGACTCGTCTCATTTCCATAGGAGAGTACTGCCCTCTGCAGCCTCTCCTCCAGTATTTATACTCGACTCATCTCTCTTCGTACTTTAGACTTGTTCTCTTGTAACCTACATTGCATCTCCTGCAATCCATGGTACTTGGTACTTGTCTCATCCACAGGAATCATGCCCTGCTCCTTGTCCAAGCTTCCTTGGTAATTATCCTCATCTCAGCGTTGAGCTGATCCTCGTCTCGACTATTGTAGTCATCCTCATCCTAGTCCCTCATCCTCGTCCTCCTCAGTCTCATCTCACTGTAGAGAGATGCTTGCATTGCTCTATTACCTCATCTGTGCTCTTCCTTGAGCCCACCCTTGTCATAGTCGTCATCCTACTATTGAGTGGACGCTCTCCTCATAACTTCATCCTCAAGTCACTTGTTGCAGCGTAACATTAGAACAAGTCTCTCCCCTTGGACAATGCACCGACGTTTTGCCCACCATTGCTCATCGTGACCCTCGCATCTGGCATGCTCCTGCCCCCGAAGACTCCTCAGAAGAAGAAGATGAAAGAGTAACCCCATCACTTAGCCCTCTGTTTCCTAAACCCCTAGCCTTACCACCTGTTCCACTGGCTCCTAGCCCACCACCACCTAGTCCACCAGTCCCACCAGTCACCCCCATGTTGTCCACAGTCAAAGCCAAGAAAAAGATTGGCCAACTGTTCGCCTTCAATGGAGACCAGCACAAGACTCATGCATGGCTCTCTATGGTCATGTCATATCTCCTAGTCAACCAGCACATTTACACCACTGATGATGACAAGGTCCAGTTCACCCTCTCATACATGATGGAAGGAACTGCCTTCGGATGGGCCACATTAGCCAGAGAAACCACTGTCAACCAGACCCCCATTATCTTTGGGAAGTTCGACAACTTTGTCACTGATTTCAAGAAAAGCTTCCTCTGTCTTGATCTAGAAGACGAAGCCATAGATAAACTCAATGCCCTCTCTGTCACCTCCTGCAAAGAAATCATCACTTATATCTCTGAATTCCACACCTACACCATCCAAAGTGGAATCAAAGACTTCAAAGCTCTTGAAGTATACTTCAAACAAGGGCTCCCTGTGTTATGGGACAAACATTTCCTACACTTGGGAAAGCCTAGATGACACCACAAGAACACTAAGGAACCAGCATGCAAGTGACTTAACCAAGGAAACGACCCACAAGCACAGCCACAAGTCTAGACCATTGCTGACTAAGCATGGCTGTGCAATCTAGAACACCAACACGAGGCATGGAAAGCTATAGAAACAGCAAGCACAGCCCAGATAAGAGCGCAATACACCACTGGCTAACAAAACAAGGCTATGCCTTATCTATGACTCATACAGGAGTCACAAGGGCAGTGCAAGGCAATGCTGATTCGAGAGGCTATACCATAGCACCACACAGCACAGAGTGTATGAAACACCATAAGCACTAATCGCCATTGGACGATACGATTATTCTGCACAGCTTCACAATATTATATAGTATATCAGAAGATCTAGTGTACACAAATAGTACCAAACATGTACAAACCTGAGATAGTATATAAACCCCTGAGCTGGCCAGGAATGGTTTCTCCATTCTTGTCCTCTTGGATTTCTCCCATCCTCACCTTCGAGGCTGCCCTTGGTCCAATAGTCCTCAGAATCTCTTGTCACTTGCATCCCTTCATTGTCACAAGACCTCGCAGCTCAGCAAGACCTTTATGTCCAACTCTTAGGTGAGTTCGGCCATTTCACCCTGAGGAACTTCACACTCGAGTCATGATGATGGAAAAGCCACCCAAGGCCATGGCGGAATGGTACATTACCTCTCAGGCATTCCAGACTAGCTGGGAACATGCCAAGGGACTTAAACCCAAGGATGCTAAACCTATATATATGTACCCCTCGAACCCCCAAGGACCCCAACCCAATGGACATTGATGTCGTTGCCACCAGTACTCCTGCTCGCCTTATCCCAGTAGAACATGCTTGCTGCATGCAAGACAAGCTTTGTTTCAGATGTCGCAAACCGGGACATTCAGCCCTCCAATGTCATGCATTCCCCAGTACTCCTCGCTCCACCACCCCCACTTTGGCCAGAGTTGCTATGACCTCTGAGGAGACCTTAGTCCAGGATGAAGGGATGACCCTCCTTCGCTTCCTCCAGCAGCAGGGACACTCTCAGGAGGAAATAGTTAACGTTCTCACCACATGCTTTAGGGAAAAAGAACCCAAACAGGATTTTTAGAAAGAAAGGATGCTGTGACATCTCCCCTTCCTCATAAACTTGCTACTGTACTTATGTACTGTATGTCCTCATACAATGATAGAAATCTTCTCCTAGATCTATCACTCGCTGGAACCACAGAAACCATCACTACTTCTACTCTAATTGACAGTGGAGCCACCAGAAATTTCATTTCACCTCAGTTAGTACAATGACTCCACCTCCCACTCCAACCCTTATCAGAACCCATACTCACTTTCAATGTTGATGGAACCCAGAATGTTCGTGGAACTATCTGCCACACTGTGCAAGTCCCTGTCTCATCAGGGTCCCATCAGGAAATGCTCTCTCTCATGGTCCTAAACTTAGGAAAAACAAATGTCATCCTTGGAATGCCTTGGCTTCACACCTGGAACCCTGTCATCGACTGGACAACAGGACTTGTAGATGTATCTGTGGACTCTAAGATGGCGCCTCTTTGTGAGTGCCCCCCCTCAAATGAGATACACGTCCCGGACCCTGCAGAAGATGATCACTTCCTCCGAGTACTTAACCTTGACACCAACACTGAATTTGACCAACTATGGAACCTAAGGCAACAATGGCTCACAGGTGAAGATGTCTTCACCACCACAATCTCAACTCAACTCACCCAGGAAGCCAGGAAGGGCGAGGTAACTCTACCCGAGTGGTGCCAAGACTTTGCTGATGTCTTCTCTGAAATCCTCCATGACCAACTGCTGCTGCACTGCCCCTTTGAACATACTATAGAACTCAAAGACACCTTTGTCCTGAAAATCACCAAGGTATACCCTCTGAATCCCGCTGAACAAGAAGCTTGTAAGGCTTTCATTGATGAACACCTTAAAACCAGTCGTATTGTCCCCTCAAAATCCCCCCAAGCTGCTCCATTCTTTTTCATTCCAAAGAAAGATGGAGGCCTGTGCCCTTGCCAAGACTACCAATATCTCAACTCACATACCGTTTGTAACGCCTACCCCTTGCCACTCATTGAAGACCTTATGTACTGTATGACATGAAAAATTCCAAGTATTTCACTAAGTTCAATGTTTGCTGGGGATACAATAACATCTGCATCAAGGAAGATGACCAATGGAAAAATGCCTTCATCACTCCTTTTGGACTCTATGAATCCACTGTCATGTTCTTCAGGTTTTGTAATGGACCTAATACGTTTCAAGCCTTCATGAATCATTCTTTTGCCAACATGCTCGCAGAATGATGGCTCAAGATCTACATGGATGATCTTGGCATCCACTCCAACGAACTCAACCTCCACCATGATTGCATCCATCGTGTTCTCACCTGCTTCTAAGAACTCAGACTCTCCCTTAAGCTCCCTAAATGTCTCTTAGATGTTACTCATATGGACTTCCTTGGCATAATAGTTGGGGAAGGAAAACTCGCCATGGACCCCACTAAACTCTCTGCCATCACAGACTGGAAACCTCCCACCTCGCTCAAGGGAGTTCGCTCATTTCTTGGATTCTGTAACTTATATAGGAAATTCATCACCAACTACTCTGACCTTGCCGCACCACTCATTGCCCTCACCAAGAAGGACCACCCATGGACCTGGGAACCCAATCAACAGCTCACCTTCAATTGTTTGAAAACGTAATTCACCTCTGCACCCGTCCTCATTATCCCTGACATGGATAAACCCTTTACCTTAATGACCGACACCTCCCTCATTGCCCTTGGAGCAGTTCTCATACAATCTGACTCTGATAGAAATCTTCATCCCTGTGCCTACCTATCCAAGACTTTCACTCCTGCTGAGAGAAACTACAACATCTATGATCGGGAACTGTTAGCTGTCATCACTGCCCTAGAAGAGTGGCAACATCTGTTGTCAGGAACCTGCCACCCAGTGTCCGTCATCACTGACCATCGTAATCTCTCATACATCCGTGACCCCAGGGATCTGTCACAACGACAGGCATGATGGAGTGTCTTTCTTTAGGACTTCGACATCATATGGTGTGTAACACCTGGAACTGCCATGGGTCCCACAGATGCCCTCTCCCGAAAAAATAGTATCAACACCACTGATGACAATCGCACTCTCTTGATCCTTCCAGATCATCATATTATATGCACCCTCAATCTAACCCTCCAAGAAAAACTCTTGCAACCTGACTCACTTGTCAAAGCCGCTCTCCTAGCCCTTGAAAATAAAACACCTCTTCTCTCCTGTTCCTCCCTCACTGACTGGCAGTACCTTGATGGCAAACTATACTTTAAAAATTGCCTATACGTCCCCGAACCAGCCCAAAAAACTCTCATCACCTCCATTCATGACTCCCACCATGGTGGACATGATGGTATCACTCATACACAAACATCCCTGGCCCAAGACTATTGGTGGCCAGGCATGAATAATTTTGTTCGCCGATTTGTTTTAGGCTGTGCTGTCTGCCAGCAAAATAAACCCAACACACACCCTACAGCTCCCCTGCTCACCCCCATTCACTCCACTGCTACCCACCCCTTTCAGTCCATCTCGGTGGATCTTATCACTTCCCTTCCAGAGTCCGACGGCCACACAGCTTTGATGGTTGTGGTCAACCACGGGCTTACAAAGGGGGTAATTCTCTGCCCCTGTACCTTGGACATCTCTGCCGAAGGGGTAGCACAGCTCTTTTTCTCCCATGTCTTTCCTAGATTTGGTCTCCATGACTCAATCATCTCCAATCGAGGGCCCCAGTTTGCCTCTGCCTTCGCTCTAGAACTTGCCAGACTCCTCCACTACAATGTAAAACTCTCCTCTACTTATCACCCACAGACTGATGGACAAACTGAGTGCCTCAACCAGGAAATAGAAACCTTCATCTGCATCTTCTGTGAAGGAAAACTCGAACAGTGGACTCGACTTGTCCTGCTCACTGAGTTCCATCATAATCATGTCCCTCATTCATCCACTCAACATTCGCCATTCCAACTGATGATGGGATATAATCCCCACTCATACCCCTCGTTAAGACATACGTTCTTCCCAGCCCTAGAAACCCACTTGACAGATCCTGATGAGGCACAATCAGAAGCCCTGGCTGCACATGACAAGGCCCACATTGCTATGTCCCAACGGATCACTGCTCATTTCCAACCTTGGAAAGTTGGAGATACATAAGGTCTGGTTGGACAATAAAAACTTACACCTTCATTATCCTACTAAGAAATTCACCCCAAAAAGAGAAGGACCCTTTGAAATTATTCAGATTCTTTCACCTGTGAGCTACATATCGCCTTTGCCTTCCTCCCACCTGGAAAATCCACAATGTGTTTCATGCTGGACTCCTGACAACCTATAGAGAGACAACAGAACATGGCCCCAACTACTCGCAACTGCCTCCTGAACTGATCGGATCAGAAGAAGAATACAAAGTAGAGGCTATACTTTCCCATAGAGGTTCCCCTGGCCAATGCCACTATCTGATCAAGTGGAAGGGCTATCCATCATCAGAGAATACTTGGGAACCTGAAAATAACCTTACCCACACAGCTGACCTGATAAAAGCTTATAAGAAAACCCACAGACTCTAATGGCCCTCATTCCTGAACTGGTCCCCTGCCCTCACTACATTCTCCTCCTCATCCTCATCATCTTCGTCCCTCCACTCACCTGCCTCCTTATTTTAGATCTTTTCTTTCGCCTCTCACCACAACCTGCCCCTCAAGACATAGTCATTGTTGCCTAGGATGTCAGTCTCTCTGTGAGTATCACCCTCAGGACTTCATTTGTGCATGGTCAATTGCCTTTTCTGTTCCTTCTCCGACCTCCGTTTCTGCTACTCCTGTTCCTGCCAGGCGTCTATTGATCATGGTCCTCCTGACCATGCCGGCTCTCATCCGTGATCTCAAGGAAGTGCCAGAGTACTTTGATCTTCCCACTCTTGCACTCGGAGTCTGCCTCTTCCATTGCATTTCACTTGTTCTTGCACTACATCAACACTTCTTTCTGTCCATTACGGACAACCTTTACTCACGCACCCTGCACTTCGCCATGGAACTGCTGCTTGAGTCCATCTGCGACTTCATAGTCGTTGCCAGCATCAGCCCCTTCATTTACACATTGGAATCCCCCCTACTCCTTGAGATTTTCGCTTTCATATACAAATCGCTGACCCTTGAAGAATGCGCAGCTCTCAGTGCATCCCCACCGCCATCGCCACCTCCAGACCAGACTATTCCTCCTCCTCCTCTCGCCAAATGCATCACTGATGTCATCAATGATTCTGAGGCAGGTTACCCGATTATCCTTTACCACCATTGATTTGATGGGTCTCGTATCATATCTTCTCCAACACAAGTATGTACTACCCATTGAGATCCCATCCCCATCTTCAGCTTACCTTGCAGCCAACACTTGCCATCAATGTGGCGATAGTGGTCACCTTTGGGTTGACTGTCCTAGATACCAATGTCCCCACTGTGGCATATGGGCACCAGGACACCCTCAATATCTGTGTCTTCACACCCAATGTCGTGTTTGTCAGTGCTACAGCCATGGAGAATCCGTTTGCCCCACGACCCACTGCCCCCATTGCAACTCCACAGACCACCAGGGAGGTGACTGTCCTTCATGCAGTTCTGGATCTGGCAGCACCATCACTCAGGGATGATGATGACAATTTTTCCATACTAGACAACATCATGGAGGGGTGGACTGAACTCTCATTGGTGACTCGAGTGTACCGAGGGGGTAATGTTACAATCTTTTTCCTTTCTTCTCAACTCCTTCTCATCTCTCGTGCTATCGCTTGTTTACCTTTCTTTTGTATAAACTATGAGTACTCATTACTCTTCCTTCCAGTCAACGGCATCTCCTATAGACATATGTATCATCTGATCGTCTTCTTTCTTCTTCCTCATCACTTCGGTGTCACCTTCCACAGCCTGGTCACCATGTACCTTTGATATCCAACAGGCTGGTACATCATTCATTTCATCACCATCACCTTTCCTGTTCTCGATGGTGATCATTTCCCTTTGACTGTGCTCTGATCTGACTCGTCTCGTTTCATAGGAGAGTACTGCCTTCCACAGCCTCTCCTCCAGTATTTATACTCAACTCGTCTCTCTTCGTACTTTAGACTTGTTCTCTTGTAACCTACATTGCATCTCCTGCAATCCACATTACTTGTTGCTTGTCTCATCCACAGGAATCGTGCCCTGTAACCCTCATCCTTCGTCCTTGGGTAATTATCCTTGTCACTCGTCCTTGTTGACTGTTGTAGTCATCCTCGTCCTCGTTGACTATTGAAGCTGTCCTCATCCCTTGTCCCTGTCCTCCTTAGTCTTGTCTCACTGTTGAGAGACGCTTGCCTTTGCTCTATTACCTCGTCTGTGCTCTTCCCTGAGCCCACCCTCATCATAGTCTCCATCCTACTATTGAGTGGATGCTTTCCTCATAACTTCATCCTCAAGTCACTTGTCGCAGCATAACACACCCTTGTCATAGTCATCATCCTACTATTGAGTGGACACTCTCCTCATAACTTCATCCTCAAGTCACTCATCACAGCGTAACAGAAAGCTGCTTTCATCATGCCACTAGGACTCTTTGAACCAACTGTCATGTTCTTTGGACTCTGCAACTCACTGGCCACCTTTCAACAATTCATGAATGACATCTTCTATGACTACATAGCCAAAGGATGGCTGATCATATACATGGATGATATCTGCATACAATCCACCAACCACACCACTCACACTGAATGCACTTGAAAAGTCCTCGCCCATCTACTAAAACACCATTTATCTCTGAAACTCTCGAAATGCGCATTTGCAACCTCCGAGGTCAAATACCTCAGAGTCATCATGGGTAAAGGGACTACCCGCATGGACCCCACAAAACTTGCTGCCATCAAAAACTGGAAACCATCAAAATCGGTGAAAGGAGTATGGTCCTTCCTTGGGTTTTGCAACTTTTACAGAAAGTTCATTCCTAACTTCTCCAACACAGCCAAGCCATTGAATGAACTAACCAAGAAAGACCTCCCATGGAACTGGGGAACCGACCAACAGAATGCCTTCAAAACACTGAAAACAGCCTTCACTGAACAGCCAGTCCTACTACTTCCTAACACCAACAGGCCCTTCTTTGTCATGACTGATGCCTCCCTGGTAGCTGCCAGAGCAGTACTAATGCAAAAGGATGCAAATGGGGACAAACACCCATGTGCCTACTTTTCAAAAACCTTCATTGATGCCAAACAAAACTATGACATCTATAACCAAGAACTACTTGCCATCATCCTTGCCCTTGAAGAATGGAGACAATAC
The DNA here is from genome assembly GCA_038088955.1 of Neotropicomus parvogracilis. Taxonomy (NCBI): domain Eukaryota; kingdom Fungi; phylum Basidiomycota; class Agaricomycetes; order Boletales; family Boletaceae; genus Neotropicomus; species Neotropicomus parvogracilis. The sequence goes on along the minus strand of JBBPJX010000502.1, from coordinate 4,281 downwards.
CTCCAAGGTACAACCCACGCCATGATCATTCTCACTGACCACAAAAACCTCACATACTTCCGGCAACCACAAAAACTCAACTGACACCAAGCCCAATGGAACCTATTCCTCCAAGACTTCGACCTCATCTAGAAATCACTCCCAGGTTCTCAAATGGTGCCAGCAGATGCTCTCTCCAGACTCCATGATATCAACATTACCAACGACAACACCAACATCATATTACTCCCAGACCACCTCTTCACTTGCACTATCGACCTGTCGCTTGCCATGTCCATACAAGATAACTTGCTCTCTGATCCTCTAGTACAAAACGCCCTCACAGCACTCCACAATAAAATACCCCTCTTACCATGTTCTGCCCTGGAGGACTGGCAACATGATGGGAAACTACTGTACTACCAAAACCGACTATATGTACCAGAACAAAACCAACACTCCCTTATCTCTACCCTCCACACATCCCCAATGGAAGGACCTGGAGGGATCTTTCACACCACAGAATTTGTCACACATGACTATTGGTGGCTGGGTCTTGCCACTTTCATTTGCTGCTTCATACTTGGCTGTGCCACCTGCCAGGCCAACAAAGTTAACACCCACCGCACCACACTGCCCCTCACCCCATTACCATCCACTGCCACATGCTCCTTCCAACACATCTCCATAGATCTCATCACTGACCTACCCCCATCCCTATCTTACGATTCCATCATGGTCATGGTCAACCATGGGCTCATGAAGGGGGTAATTTTCACACCTTGCAACAAAAACATCGACTCTGAGGGGGTCACACAGCTCTTCCTGGAAAAAGTATTCCTCTATTTTGGCCTCCACAACTCCATAATATCAGATCAAGGACCACAATTTGCCTCTGCCTTCTCCAGAAAACTGGCACAAATCCTCAACTATGATCTAAAACTATCCACAGCGTATCACCCGCAAACTGATGGAGAGACCGAATGAGTAAACCAGGAATTAGAAACCTACCTCCGCATCTTCTGCGACAGCCAGCTGGAAACATGGGCGCATCATCTCCCTTGGGCAGAGTTCTCACACAACACACCAGTACACTCCTCTATCCATCAATCACCATTTTCCCTGATCCTCGGCTATGAACCGCGATTCTACCTCTCCCTCAGAAAAACATTCATGCCATCCCTAGAAACACATCTCTCTACTCTAGACAAAGCACAAAAAGAGGCCCTAGCAGCCCATGAAAAAGCCCAGTGACTAATAAGGCAATGAAAACACTCCACACTCCAACCATGGAACATAGGGGACAAGGTGTGGCTAGAAGGGAAGAACCTACACCTCCCTTATCCCTCCCAAAAACTTGCTCCCAAATGAGAAGGACCTTTCAAGATCACACAGGTCTTAGGAACAGTGTACTGCCTCAAACTCCCTCCGTCCTGGAAAATCCACCCCATCTTTCATGCCTCCCTCCTCACTACCTACCAAGAAACTGAAGAACACGGACCAAACTTCCTAAAACCCCCACCAGAAGAAATAGATGGGGAAGAAGAATACAAAGTGGAAGCTATCTTGGCTCATCAGGAAAGCAAGTGAAACGACCAACTCACTTAAGAGGTGGGCGCTTTGCCTAATCGCCTGCAAGTCTTGGGAACTTGAAGGTAACGAGGGGACAAGGAAGTCTCGTGACTAGTGGATGCAGGGGCAGCCTCGCAGTGAGGATGGGAAAGATCCAAGAGGACAAGAATGGGGAGCCATTCCTGCCCAGCTCGGGGGTTTATATACTATCTAGGGTTTGTACATGTTTGGTACTATTTGTGTACACTGGATCTGTCCGATATACTATATAATATTCTTCGGGTGTGTCCAGAATTCTGGGAGGAGCTATCTGAAACGACCAACTCACTGAAGAGGTGGGCGCTAACCTAGTCGTCCTGCAAGTCTTGGGAACTTGAAGGTCGAAGGGGACTAGAAGAGTCTTGGTCTGATGGAGTGAGGAGCAGCCTCTTAGTGAGGATGGGAAATCTCCAGAAGGACAAGAATGGGGAGCCATTCCTGCCCAACTCGAGGGTTTATATACTATCTAGGGTTTGTACATGTTTGGTACTGTTTGTGTACACTGGATCTGACCGATATACTATTTAATGCCCTTTGGCTGTGTCAAGAATTCCGAGAAGGACTATCATGCGTGTGGCGACCAATAGCGTTACTCACTCATCGGTTGGCATCAGTGGCCGATGCTGTGCGTACTGCGCATTCCTGTGTTGTGACCCCTGTTATCGGCATAGCTTTGGTATGGGTTCTGATAAGCATAGCCTCTTGTGGCAGCCAATGGCGTATTATGCTCTTATCTCGACTGTGCCTTCTATTCGTCCATGCGTTATGTGCATGTCCGTGGTCTGGGCTCTGCACTGCCCTGCTTAGTCAGCAAGGGTCTGGACTCGGGTTTGCGGCTATGCTTGTGCCGTCGTTCTGAGGCTAAGTCCTTGCGCTCGCGAGTTCATAGTGAGTGTAGCCTTTGTGTAGGCTCGAGGAAATATCGCCCGTAACACTATCATGCATGTGGCGTCCAATGGCATTACTCACTTGTCGGTTGGCATCAGTGGCCGATGCTGTACATGCTGCGCATTCCTGTGTTCTGACTCATGTGTCAGCATAGCCTTGCTGCGGCTTCTGATAAGCATAGCCTCGTGTGGCGGCCAATGGCATATTGCGCTCTTGTCTAGGCTGTGCCCTTCGTTTGGCCTTGCGTTGTGTGCGTGTCCGAGGGCTAGGCCCTGCACCGCCTTGCTTAGTCAGCAAGGGTCTAGGCTTGTGGCTGTGCTTGTCCTGTCATTCTGCAGCTAAGTCCCTGCGCTCGTTCGTTCGTAGTGAGTGTGGCCTTTTGGGGAAATACCGTTCGTAACAGTCTGCCACCAAGGATCTTTTGAACCAGTTGTCATGTATTTTGGATTGTGCAATTCCCCTGCCACATTCCAAACCATGATGAACGAGATCTTTGCAGATATGGAAGGAGTCATGGTGGTTTACATCGATGATCTAATGATCTATACCAAAACCGACAACCAACAGGAACACAACAAAATAGTTATGGAAGTACTCCGACAACTGGAAGCAAATGATCTCTACGTCAAACTAGAGAAGTGCTACTTCAGGGTCAAGGAGGTAGAATTCCTAGGGATGACAGTCTTGACCACAGGGATCAAAATGGACAATGATAAGGTCAAAGCCATTCTAGATTGGCCAATGCCCCAGACAGTTAGACAAATATGAAGTTTCCTGGGATTGGCAAATTTTTACCAAAGATTCATAGAATAGTACTCCCGACATAGCAGCGCTCTAACAGCACTAACAAAGAAAGACACACTCTTTGTATGAAAAGAAATGCACCAGAAAGCCTTCGATAGCCTAAAGCAGGCTTTTATCATAGCACTGATCCTCGCATACCCAGACATGGACTGAGAATTCTGCCTAGAAATAGATGCATCAGACTTTGCAACAGGGGCAGTACTATCCGTCCATCAACCTGATGGAAAATGGCACTCCATAGCATATTCCTCCCATACCCTATCACCAACAGAACAGAACTATCCCATAGCAGATAAGGAACTTCTATCAGTCATCAGAAGCCTAGAACAGTGGTGCCACTACTTGGAAGGTGCAAAACAGGAATTTAAAATATGGAATGACCACACGAACCTAAAGTGGTTTATGGAATGCCAAGACCTTAACTGAAGGCATGCAAGATGGGTGCAGTACCTATCCAGGTTCAACTACAAATGGGTACATAAAGCAGGCACACAAATGGAAAAAGCAGATGTGCTGTCTAGAAGGGTAGATCATGCCAAAGAAGCACAAGACAACAATAAAGGAAGGCTATGGAAGGGCAGGCTGGAATACCTGGTTCATTGGAAAGGCTATCCAGAGGAAGAATGTACATGGGAACCCAAGGCACATCTCAAAGGAGCCACGGAGTCAGTCAAAGACTTCCATAAGCACAAACCTGACACACCTTGGCAACTATGTAAACTGCACAACTGAACAATTCGCACAGTTATTTGCCACTACATGGGAACCCACTATCCCAGAAATGTCTGTTGCCAAGCTACCCTTTAATCACCTGGAAGTTGATTTATAAGGAGGGGATAGTGTTACAGGCGCTTACTTAAGCGATTACATCAGCATTCAGATTACATCAGCATTCATCTTATCAGATAAACACGATCAACGGTCTAGAACTGGGCTAACGTCCTGGGACGACGTTAAACTCACCAGCAAGGTTAGCTAGCCTAATCAACCATTAGTCTC
>JBBPJX010000501.1:0-14773 GCA_038088955.1 Neotropicomus parvogracilis | reverse complement strand
AGATGGTAGAAGAACCATTCGAACATGCAAGAAAGCGCATGGTAAAAATTATTGTATCATCCAAGCACCCACTCAGGACTCACTTAAGGGTAGGCGATTGGTAGCGGCGCACCAGCAATGGCGCTTGATCTTCTAAGGTGCACCAAAGATGACGATCCCTCACAGCTGCGGTCGTTCAAAGATGCGTGTGCGACAGCTTTTGTAGGTAAGTTGCCTGAGGGATGATATCAAGTTTGGTTCTTAAACCGGCTGTAATCCAATAGCTGGTGCAGAAACAGTCAGTCCGATTGCCTGTGGATGTTATGTGATAACTCACGCTCCTGTAGACCGCGTCTACATTGCAGTGTTTTATGCTCGCCATGCTACAGCATCCAGAGGTGCAAGAGCGGGCACAGGCAGAGATCACCGCGGTCGTTGGCACTGATCGGTTCCCAAACTTTAATGATCGGCCGAACTTGCCATACGTTGAAGCTATCTTGATGGAGGCACTTCGGTTGCACGCGGTTGCACCCCTTGGTATCTATCCCGTCCAATTTTTGGATCAATTCTTGATATCCTCTTAGGACTCCCTCATGCCACCACAACCGATGACGTTTACGAAGACATTTTTATCCCGAAAGGTGGTTAACACAATGAAGCCTAGTTCATCCGCTGACCCACCTTCCGTTGTTCTACTTGTAGGATCTACAGTGGTGGCGAACATTTGGTATGCACACAGCTGGTCGACTTTCAGGGCTTGATGCATCGATCTGAAGGGCCATGCACCGCGATGAAGATGCTTACCCGGAACCTGACGTCTTCAAACCCGAAAGATACTTCGTAAAAGGGAATCTCGTCGAAGACAAGTCGACTGACAGTCTTGCCTTTGGCTTTGGGAGGTATTGTTACCTGTACTTCTTTCACGGAAGGTGGTCGCCGACTTTGATCTTCAGACGCGTGTGTCCAGGCCGTTTCGCTGCTGACAGTTCGGTCTGGGTTGGAATCGTGTCGATTTTGTGCGCATTCAGGATTGCCAAATCCCGAGACGAACGAGGCAAAGAGGTCGAATTTGAACCGAGTTTCAGTCGCGGCGTAACCACGTGAGTTTTTTTGCGTAGTGACTGTCCCTCTCCGATCTTCACCTTTGCCAGGGCCCCTAACCCATTCCCCTGCTCTATCACGCCGCGATCGCCAAACATTGATATCCACAAGCTTTCAACTTTGTTGGAATTATGAATTTCTGTTGATATCGAAAAGACAAGTGATTTACTTATGGATTCCACCCGAGGGCGCTTCCAGCGTGCTTCGAATGCCTCTCTGTGTGTGTAATAGCTTTCTGTGGAAGCAAACAAACTCGTGATCTAATTTCTTGAGGATGCGATGTCGGGATGTTGTAAGCCCTTCCCGAGGTTAGGTTGGTCGCGCGTGCCGCTATCGCCTGCACTTGCAAGAAGACGGTCGAACACTCGGCGTTAGTCAGTGCCGAATTTTCGAGATCTTTCGTTGTGAAGTGACATGATCTGATGGACCTGCAGTAATTAGTCATTAATATTGACTTTGCTTACAGATCCCAAGTCGTATTCAAAGTCGGCGGACCACCGCCCGGGTCTTCTTTGGGTCCGTTGCGCGCCCACGCTCACAGCCACTTGGACGCCCTTTAAGTGCACCTTCAGGATAATTCCCATGCCCCGTCTGACCTCTGTTATCGACCACAGTCATAAACCTCCTCGCCTGTATTAGCACCAGAAGATTAGCACCGGAAGTGATGTCCTACTACAGTGACTCCGACTACGCCCATCGGTCGCACTCTCATTCCCATCACCATCATCACCACCACTCTGGTTCAGGGTATCTACCGAGTGCGCCGGTTGGAGCTGACCTCGAGCTGTGGCAATACTTTTCTGCTGTGGATACCAATAGATCCGGTGCTCTGAGTGTCACCGAGTTGCAGAATGCTCTGGTTAACGGTAGATCACTTCATTTCTTGCCAAATCTAGCTGATCTTCTGTCTATTAAATCAGGAAACTGGACCAGTAACTTTATCACTATCCGTGTTACCTGATTTCTCACACCGTTTTCAGAGTTCGATCTGGATACCATCAAGATGTTTATGAACATGTTTGTAAGTTGATGTCGAACGAGTCTTCACTCGAAATAGAATTAAAATCTTTCAGGATACCGACCGCAGCGGTACCATTGGCTTCAATGGTTCAGTGCTCTGCATCTCTGATTTCATCCACATATTCTCACTCTGCCGACAGAGTTTACCCGGCTTTGGCAATACATTGCGGACTGGCAACGTGTCTTCAGGCGCTTCGATAGAGATCAATCGGGAACGATCGAGAGACGGGAGTTGTCAGAGGCTTTGCGAAGTTTCGGATACAGTCTTTCTCCCTCCCTACTCAGCCTACTCGAGCACAAATACGGTAACTTGCATGGTCGACTTCCGTCTGACCGAACTGATTTACATGTCTTGCTGGCTCTTCCAGCCTCTGGGGCAAACACTCCGTATGGTCCACCCCCCGGAATCTCTTTTGATCGATTCGTCAGAGCGTGCGTTAGCGTGAAAACGCTTACCGAAGCCTTCCAAAGGTTTGCCCTTTCCTCTTCACATGTTTGTTCGGTTGATGTCCCCCCCCAAAGATTCGACCATCACAACGAAGGCTGTGCACGGTTCACCTACGAAGAATTCATGAGGGTAATTACCTCCTGTATAGTATTCTTCGCTTTTTCCCGTAGCTTATCACTTTTGTTCTAGGTTACTCTCATGGCTCCTTGAATTGGCCCTGCTTATGAATGTACATGTAGAAATAGGCGTCTCTGTCAGCCCTGCAGACATGTTGAAATATGTAACAATTCCTTGGTCTCCTGAAAGTCAAATACATATTCGATAAGCAGCATGGGCTGGGTTGTAAATGCAGACCTTCGATGCGGAGGTGAGGCAAGCCGCCATGTTCCTCTGGCATAACATCCAGTGGAAAACCCTTCAGGGTCAACCAAGATCGTTTTTGGATGCTTTCATCCACTCGTTTGCCAAATGCTCCACGACACGAGGTAGACTGGCGGACACTTGTTTTGGGTCGCTGCCACAGCCCTCCAGGTAATATTTTATCTGGGAAGGGGAATCAACACTTTTTGTCGGTCCGTCTAGTACCATACCTTTGGCTCCGTGCCGCTCGTTCTGAAACGACATTAGTGGGAACTCAAACCAACACGTGGAATGAACCTTATGGTCAATGTTATTTCAACAGCGGTAGATCTTGCCTTGAATTGAATCATGTGTCCTGAGGATAGTGGCAGCCTCGGTGCATATGTCGGAGGGTTCGTACTATCGTATCCATGCCCAATTGTCAGGTCGATGACACTGACAACATCCAACTGGGCTATCGAGTTGGGATACCATTTAGTGACTGGGTGCAGCTGCGAAGGGGCATCACGAAACGACACAGGTGATGTTAAACCGACGCACTGTTTTCTCAAAGTTGCGAAGCTCCCCGAAGATCTTGCCAATCTTGACGGAATCTAAGCAAACGAAATAACTGTTTTTGGTCTTGACCAATAGTCAATCCAGCGCTCAAATTGTAGGCTGCGTCGCACCTCGAAATAACCATATCTGGGTAGTCATGTTATCCACTAGCATAGAGGTGAGGTAGGGTAGAATCCCCACTTATCGTAGAGTCCCTTGAGGTAGCTCTGGACCGTCGAACCTTGTTTGTGTAGCTCGGTTGCCATCTCTGCAAACATCAACTTTCCTCCCCGTGAGCTGTGATACTTTATCGGTACACTCGCGCTCACTGTTGCAGCTACTCCGTCCTTGTCGCGTATCTCAGAACCGAACATGAATCCGATGGCTTCCTCATATCCAAAGGGAACTTCATAACCGGCCCGCTCCAGGTCCAGGGCAGTATTTCCAATGAATTTAAACCCTGTTGGATAAGTCTGGACATCAATTCCACAGATTTTATATAGGTAGCCTACCAGTCAGACAGTCCACAAACTTGAATCCTTCCCCATGCGCCATTGCCCCCACCATTTTAGAGCTTACAGTAGAGGCAACCATGGCCAGTTTATCTGGAACGGAGTTGCCAAGGTGAGTGGACATATGTACCAAGCAAAGTCACGTACCTAATGACTTTCCAGATTCCTTGTATCTCGCTAGGATGTGGCTGGCAAACAAGGCTCCTAGCTGATCACCGGTGAATGTCATGAACCTCCCATCGGCACTTGGCGATCGTATGAATATGTCACCATGATCTCGAGAGATAGAAGCTCACCCTCTCTCAGCAGCTGAAAATCGATCAGAATCGGGATCCTGTGCTAGCACATAGTCTGCACCCGAACGGATAGCCGTAGAAATTGCGCATTCCTTTACAGCGTCACGGAGAGAAACGAACGGCGAAGTATAGGCTTACCAAAGCCCCTACAATACCTTTGTCGTAAGTTCACCAAGCTAGATGTGTGCGCCGCACCTTTTTCCTCTGGATTTGGAAATCGAACCGTTGGAAAGTTAGGATCTGGAACCTTCTGTTCTTCTACAGCAATATACGGTTGAAAACCAGCGCGTCTGAACGCTTCAGATACAAAGGCATCGCTAACCCCATGCATCGAGGTATTGACAAATGTGACAGGAGTGACGTCGACGAGAAGCCTATGCATGATCTAACTATCCGAACGTGACAAGGCATTCGACCACGGACCTGGGGTTTGCCATGCTATGGATTAAAGAGAAATAGCTTTCCTTCATCTCTTCCGTGGGATCATAGCAAAGCGGGGATGTGAACACATCGACTCCCAGCGATACTCGTGGCTCTAGATTGTTCAGAATAGCTTGGGCGATGCCGGTATCATGAGGTCCGATTATCTGTAAGGCTCCTGATTATCTGCGCGGTACTGGCCTAGACCAACCCACTTGGACAGCATTTTCCCAATAGACCTACGTGCACAGGTAAGGAATGTAATGCTATGGTTAAATACACGCACTTTGAAGCCATTATCATCCTCATAAAAGAGCAAGGTCACAAGAATGTCAAAGTACTATGGTGTAGCGAATACCTTTGGGTTGTGACTTGCTGTAGGATCATTGAAGTCGGAGGGCTGGGATCGTAACCAAATTACACACCAGTGATCATGATACCACAAGCCGCATTCAGTCTTTTTACTGAAAATGGTACACTTATCGGGGTGTTACACCTAATTCCAGCTGAACATGGAAAATAAGGGACTCACAGAGGTGTGTGGACCAAACCTCTTAAGAGAAAAACCTTGAGTTTGTTGGAAAGGAACACCGCTGCTGTGAGGCGTGCCCAGTCTGCTGAATTATGGCGATGATCGTAGCCGATCACGATACCACGCGAGTTGGCATCGACGACATTCTTCAACAAGTATGCACAGAGTCCCTATCGACAACCTGGTATGCGCTACACAAATCCTTGAAGAAGCACGATTGCTTGCCTGAGATGTCTGGATGATGATCAAGTCGTTCATTCTCGCCCAGCCGGCTTCCATTCTTCCTCGGAGCCCTTGGAAATTGGTGTTGGTACGCGGTGGGACGGATAACCGATAATGAACTCACCCGCAGTCCCGAATTCTATGCGTGTCCTTCCAATGATAGAATAGAGTAGCACGTTAGACACGATTCAACCTTGTACAGTTTAACTCAAGTACCTCATCCTTTTCTCTAATTCGTCTATGTTTTGGGTGTCCCAAAGTGTTTGAATCTCTCTTCTCGTTTTATCGTTCTAACAATCGCCAAGATCCGTCATTGGATTCGTGATTGGGAGATCGGGCACTTACTGGGTCTAATCTGAGCCATTCCTTCACAAGATGTTCGAGTAACATGGTTATTGCCTGCAACAAATGTCACCCCGGCAGACAAACTTCTAGTCACTAGGCGATTTGAAGCCTAGTAGACGTGACGTCGACAACACTTAAAGCTCGAGAAACCAAAGAGTCGTAGGCACTGCAAATTAAAACTGGTCTGAGTCATCGCTTCGTATTCACGGTAAAGTTACTAGTTCCAAGCTGTTACACTGCACAACATCTAACCAAGCACAACTCATCTGGTGATGTGGCTCCCTGCACAAAGCTACAGACGACATTTACTACCAACTAAACTCATTAAGATTGTGTTGGATACCACAAGCAAGAGTTTCAAGGAGTTTTGGTTTCAGTTCAGCCATCACTCCCATCGAGACGTCAATCGACTGGCGAGCTTGCCATGCACCATCTTCTCTTTTGTTCGGATTGGACCTGAAGCATCTTAAATAGAGCATGGCCACCCCCGCCGAATGGAACCGAGAGCCGTCTGGGCATCCAAAATCTGCACTACACCAGTCGATTCTAGCACAAATATAAGCCTTCGGGTAGACTAAGAATTTTTCTGCACATACACTGTGTTTGAGTTCACAGTTAAGACATCTTGATGAGAGGAAAAGAAGAACGATTTTCCAGCATTTGCCGTCTTGAGCATGTGGTTACTTGCCACTGTCACCCATTTGTGGATGTAATCCGGTTCTCCGCACTGTATAAGTGCATGTCGAAGAGCGGTGGCGATTCCAACCACGTCCGTCGGAACAGTGGCAGGTACCTGGTGAACGTTCACGTTCAGCAATGATTCCCAATCGGTCCGGGAGAAATACAGGCACGCACATTTTGTAACAGATTGCCCGCCACATCCTTGTCGACGAATGAAGCCCTTATGTGACGATACTGAAACCAGATGAAATATTCAACGTCGGGCGTATAATATACTTACGCTGCTTGCATTCATGACCCTTTGCACGGGTATGCCTCTGCTATTGTTTAAAATTGCAACAAAATAAGCAGTTAGACAGTCGTGTTTCGAGAGACGTGTCTCGTTCTGTCCGTCACAAGAGAGTGCCAAGCGAAGCTTGTTGAGCTCGCAAGCTTCGAACCGCCATTTCAGATGCTCGACATTTTTGCATGATTCAGCGTATCTTTCTCCAAGTTCGCTGAAGAAGTAAGTGTCGTGTAAATGGGGCATCCGGGGCCAAAACTCGGCCAATGTAGAATATGACGGTGCTGGGAAATCCTGTTTCTTGAAGGTTGGAGCCGCATACTGCGGAGGTAGACCTTGATAAAATTGGGAGAGCATGTGCATGAAACGTGACAGCACGATGGCGTCGCCTAGTATTGGACAATTATGAGCATGCGAATAGGAAAAGGAAGTACAACGAACCAAGTGTGTGATGCCAAGAGACACCGATACAGGTTTCGCCCTTGAAGAAGGTCAATTTAAGACGAAGAAGGGGAGCACTGCCATTGATAAGGTTGACACCGATGGGCTGATGATTAAGGAATGGAGAGATATCGTCCTGGATGACCCAATCCCCATTCAGGAGCGAGTCAGAGTTTGTATCGAGCCTGTAATCAACGTCCACAGGAATAGCGGTATTGGTGAGCTCAATCTAAGAGAGGTGAGATGGAAGTCTAGCTGCTTATTCCTGCCAACCACCCACAGACCAACGTCGATCACTGCATCGGAGCTGCCCTGCAGCGTGTGGAAATAATTGCAAGGCTTCGGAGAGGGCCTTCTCGAACCTGGGAACTTCAAGTTCTGTCGGTAGGATGTGGACATTATCAATCTAGGACCAGCGTGAGCACTAGGGAATTCATCGGGACAAAGCATACGTTGTGTAACCAGAGATCATAGCCAGGTAAGTCCATGTGTGCATGAGTTGCGAGGGCAGTCGGCAGTCTGGGTGATACAAGGCGCCGGACGGAAGACATGGTTGCGTAGGTTATCTGTTGGAGGTAGGAGTATTTGTAGACATACCAACGTGCCCGTGAACCTGTCTCAAGGAGACATTTGAGGGAAAAACAAGGCCGAGTGTACGTGGAACATCATGATGGCATCTTCGAGAACGTCACTCGCCGCCGCGCCTCGCCCAATCGCCGAGGGCTCGCACGCTTTGCGCCTATACAAGTCATCAGTGGGGTATAATTTTATCGTCAATGAAGTGGCATGTGCTATGGCAGACAGCCAAGATCACTACGATTTGTGAGAAATATTGAATGGAAACTGACAGGTTGCTGCGAAATAAGAAACGCCGCAGATGTTTGAACTGTCACTCGGAAATTGCACGTGAGAATCGCTGCAAAGCACTCCCTGGTGTCGAGCGGCTTCTATGTGTCAAGTTTCGGGGGTGAGCGACAAATCTGCGTGGAGCTGAACGTTGAACACCTCTCCCAGTAACATGCGAACAAACTAGAACCGTCGGCCCCGTTGAAGGTAATCGATAAATTTACCGGAAACCAAGACTTTGGCCAGTTGCTTACACCTTCAACTCACGTTGGGGGAGATCATAAACACGTCGCCTTCGTTGATTTAACGGGCTTGGGTTTCGCTGACAGGAATAAGACTCCACCAGATTTTGTGACCTTCAAGAACCAGATACCGCCTAAAGGTCTGGTGAGGCTGCTGAAAGCAAGAAGGCCGTAGGCACCGCAAAGTACTGACTGGTGTCGTCCAGCCCCGCATGCATCATGATGTATACCGAAGTTAGCCAGCGGCGAGAAACAATTCAACGAAAAGAGATAAATACACAGTGATTCAAGAGTCCAAGATTACTCTACTAATTGTATACTTGATATAACGGTCTGTATCGCACGTCAGTGACCGCAGTGCGAAACAAGGAAAAAGTTCACGTACGTTGATGAGAACTTAGTACCTTGTCTTACAACCTTCTCAACTGCATCCAAGAAATCACGTTCTGTTGCAACTTTCCGTCGTGCACGGATCGCAAACATGCCGGCCTTCAAGGTAATATATATATATATATCGCCACGTTAAATAAGAGCCTTTGCGACGCACCTCTGTGGCCACTGACCGTAACTCTGCTCCAGTGGTGTTAGGGCACAGACGCGCGATCAGGTCAAACCGTATGTCCCTTTCAACGCTCATACTTCAAGAATGCAATTATTTGCTTTATTCTAGGCGCAAAATTTGTTAGAGAAGTAATAGACACACCTCCGTGCGTGGATCTTCAAAATGTGTGCGCGACCCTCATTATCGGGTAGGGAGAATTCTACACGCCGATCGAGACGTCCAGGTCGAAGTAGCGCGGGATCCAGTGTGTCTGGCCTGTTCGTTGCCATCAATACTTTGATGTTCCCTCGGGGATCAAACCCATCGAGTTGGTTGATTAACTCCAGCATTGTTCTCTGTACCTCATTGTCCCCTCCTGCACCGTCATCGAATCGTGCACCACCGATGGCGTCGACTTCGTCGAAGAAGATGATACAGGCTTTCTTCGAGCGTGCCATCTCGAAAAGCTCGCGGACCATACGGGCACCTTCACCGACATATTTTTGCACAAGCTCAGACCCAATTACACGGATGAACGTAGCATCAGTGCGGTTCGCAACTGCACGAGCGCAAAGGGTTTTGCCAGTTCCAGGAGGCCCGAAAAGGAGGACACCCTTCGGAGGGTCAATACCAAGCTTGACGAAACGTTCGGGCTAGATTCGAGGTGAACAGATTGAAAGACTTCCTTCCATGAAACATACCGAAAGAAGGGGAGTCTCGACAACCTCGCGGAGTTTTTCTATTTGCTCTTTACAACCCCCAACGTCAGAGTAAGTGACATCTGGCTTCTCTTCCACTTGCATCATCGTGACTGATGCATCGATCTTTGGAGGCAATGGTATCTGGATCTGGTATTTGTTCCGGTCGACTCTTGAAAAGGTAGGTTATCAGAGATGAGAGGGGCAGCCAATAACTCCACGCACCCAACACGCATACCCTCTTCAATATCCGTAGGAGCCACACGTTCGCCCAGCCCGACGACGAACTTTGCGATTTGCTTGATGTTGATGACATATTTATCTTGTTCATCAGCACCTTTCTGGCCCTGCACGGCTCCAGCAGGGTTGACTGCACGGGCTAGTTCCGCTTTCTTGGGATCCATGGGAATGATTTTCGTACAACGGGCGACCTGGAGAGGGTGCTCGCCCATGCGTGCACGGTCAGCGGCGAGATCCCATAGGTTTGGTGCAGCCAGACCAGTGTCCGACTCCTTCACACCGAGCTTCTCGTCAATTCGCTTTTGAACTTCTTTTATGTCCGTTTCAGTCTTTTTCAACTTGGCAGCATATGGGCCTTGACCCTATGGAATACGTCATTGACTGTCACAAGGAAGAACTCGAGCGTGCGACGTGCATAGGTCTTGAGGATTTGGATATCGCTATCCGTGAGTGCTAAACGATACATAAGAGATCGTATGACTGGCAGATGATACGTATGACTTGCCATGCATCTTTTCTTCTTTCTCGTCTACTCTCTTCTCGTCTGATAGAGGGTCAACTAGCATAGCGCACCATGGGGGTGAACTCACATTTCTCCCAGTCCGCTTTGGGAGGCATCGTGAAGGACGAGTACTGAGGTCGTGCTGGGGGGACGCGTCATTGGGGTATACGCGACTCGGCTATTCCCGAGGAAAATTCATATTCCGCTTTGGGAGGGCCTTCGCTCTATCTACCGTAGTCCCTGACGCACTCCAACGACGATGGCCGGTGCACTACAGAACGCAAAGCGCGACCTTCCAAAGATCGCGGACGAGGAAAATGAATCGCGCTTTGGTCAAGTATTTGGTGTCTCTGGCCCAGTCGTGATTGCAGAGAACATGACTGGCGCCGCCATGTACGAGCTGGTCCGAGTCGGACATGATGAACTAGTGGGAGGTAATGTAGCATACCTGTGAAATGGTTTTGCATTACTGAGTTCTCTTTCAGAGGTCATTCGAATAGAGGCAGACAAAGCAACCATCCAAGTATACGAGGAAACATCGGGTGTCACAGTTGGAGATCCTGTTCTCAGAACTGGTAAACCTCTTAGCGTAGAGCTGGGCCCAGGTGCGTACGTTCATTTGGCTTACTGTTCCATACCAACTCTGTTACAGGATTGATGGGCAACATCGTCGATGGCATTCAAAGACCCTTGCGTGTGAGCTGCTTCATGTTTTCTTATCTGTCGGTTGATTGATTCGGCCACACGGCCATTAGTCTATCCAGGAGCTCTCAAAGTCCATCTATATCCCGCGTGGTATCAACACCGAAGCGCTTGATCGTTCCCTCAAGTGGGATTTTAATCCATCATCCTTTAATGTATTTTTCGATGTTCGGCTGTGGCCCTTTTCTGATGGTGTGTGTAGGTCGGCGATCATATATCGGGAGGTGACATATTCGGTGGTGTCTACGAGAATTCACTGGTCGACAGTCACAAAATCATGCTGCCACCTCGCGCTCTCGGTACTATCACGCACATAGCAGAAAAAGGAAGTTATGCTGTCGATGTTCGTGTCCATGAATTTCCATTTATCGTTAGACCCTCAGACACCCCCTATTAGGATGTTGTTCTGGAAACTGAGTTCAATGGCCGAACGACGAAACACACGATGATGCAATTATGGCCTGTTCGCGCCCCCCGGCCAGTCACCGAGAAGTTGACAGCAGATTACCCGTTGTTGACTGGTCAACGGATTCTAGACGCGCTTTTCCCGTAGGTCGTCTTGCCTTACTGGTCGGTTCCGTGAACTTACCATGCGAAGGTGTGTCCAAGGAGGTACCACGGCCATTCCTGGCGCCTTCGGGTGTGGCAAGACTGTCATTTCTCAAGCGTTGTCCAAGTATTCCAATTCTGATATTATCATCTACGTTGGATGTGGAGAACGAGGAAACGAGGTTAGCTTGTCGTGTGCCGTTTTGGTCCTGCTCATACTACTATGTTAGATGGCTGAAGTTCTGATGGAAGTAAGGACTCTGGTCCCTCGCTTGTATTTGCCTTTTTTTCACTAACCATTTAAAAAAGTTCCCAGAGCTGACGATGGAAGTCGGAAATCGCCAAGAACCTATCATGAAGCGCACCACCCTTGTCGCAAACACCTCGAACATGCCTGTAGCTGCGCGTGAAGCATCTATTTACACGGGGATCACGCTCTCTGAGTACTTCCGAGATCAAGGATCCAACGTTTCCATGATGGCTGACTCAACTTCACGCTGGGCTGAGGCTCTTCGTGAAATCTCCGGTCGTCTCGCAGAAATGCCCGCCGATTCTGGGTATCCTGCGTACTTGGGCACTAAACTTGCAAGTTTCTATGAGCGAGCTGGCAAGGTTAAATGTCTGGGCAGCCCGCTGCGACAGGGAACTGTATCTATTGTCGGAGCGTGAGGTTTTCCATGTTTTGATCACGATATCACTTTGCTGACCAGGTTTTAGTGTATCACCACCTGGAGGAGATTTCGCCGACCCAGTCACGTCAGCTACACTTGGGATTGTACAGGTCTTCTGGGGCCTTGACAAGAAACTGGCACAGCGCAAACATTTCCCATCTGTCAATTGGAATCTGTCGTACTCGAAGTACACGAAAGTGCTTGAAACTTATTACGAACGCGACGCACCTGGTTTCGTCGAGCTCCGCATACGTACGAAAGAAGTTCTTCAAAAGGAAGAAGACCTTGCGGAGATTGTTCAACTGGTTGGCAAGAGCGCACTCGGCGAGAACGACAAGATCACCCTCGAAGTTGCAAGAATGCTGAAGGATGATTTCCTGCAACAGAATGGCATGAGCGAGTATGACCGCTACTGTCCTTTCTACAAGACAAATGCAATGTTGAGGAATTATGTTACGTTTTACGATGCTGCTTTGAAGGCAACCGCGCAGGGCGACTTGACGTTTGCTAGAGTCAGGGAGTCTGCGGGAGACTTAATATTTAAACTTTCTCAAATGAAGTTCGAGGTGAGATGTACGACAACTTTACCATGGGACTATCGCTGACTTCCATTCATTTGATCTGCACTCTAGTCACCCTCACAAGGTCAAGGGCCGATTATGCAGAAGTTGGATGCTTTGCACGTGGAGATCCAAGATCGCTTCCGCCAAATGGTGGAATAGATTGATATCTGCAGCCTTTGACTCTCGTACCCATCAGACGTAATACCTTTCACAAATTCACACCAGCCCCGCTGTTAAAGAACAAACGCTGGCGGTCCGACGTGACGCCCGAGTAATGTTTCGCAGCTTTACAGAAAGACATCGATGCGAATGATGTACTAGCCTCGACTAGTAGACATGCCAACGTCTTGTAATTTGCCCCATGTTTTTTTAGATGGAAGAAAAAGTCACTACTGTCGCATTCAACCTGCCAAATGTGCCGCTGTTACTTTTCACAGGTTCGCTCTTCATCCTGGAACAAGTGCGCGCGTGTCGGGTTGGGACAGGAGGATGGGTGTAGGACTCGACCTGGAAACATCCCTGACCTGGTGACCCGGTGTCGCTGAGCGCATCTCTGTACTTACTTACATCTCCTGATGCGCCATCCCTACTGATGCACAGGCCACTGACTCGGAGGAGCGCTGAGTGGTGGATTAGGACTTGTGAATCTCTCCAAGTCTTTCAGACTCCGCCTGCCGCCGAAACTCTCGACTAGCGGTCAACCCATTATACGACTAGCCCCCCAATTGTGAGTACATCTCTGGCCCGTAGCATCATTAACTTGTAAGTCAACTAAGTTTTGACAATAGTATTGAACCATTAGGACCGTCTGGCGTGAGAAATTCTCTGGCAATCAAACCCATCGAATCAATCAATGGGACCTTCGTCCATTGTCGAATCGGCCTCCTCGCTTGACACCTCTCCTCTACGCCCTCTCGTTGATGAGGAGGCACTTTCCAGGCACAGACATACCTTAGATGTACAGAGCTGAATGCATGAATGGTACTGACCGTATCATCACCGCATCGCTCCTCCCCCACTTGAGCTTCGGTTTGCTCACAAGGCGATGGGGGATACATCATTCACTGATATGAATTTCGAGGATGTCGTGGAGGTGCGTCTTTAGTTTTCCATTTATACCCTACACCATGAGAGTAACAACAAACAGGGCAGACATGTGTTCATGAGAGGATTGTCTCATTTCTCAAACTCTGTGATTTGTGCTGCCTACTCGGCCAACATAGCAGCCAAGAAAAGCATCCTGCACCACATCTCCTTGTCCCAGGCAAATATTGATGCACTCAAGAAGCGCAATGATTTCTTCTGAGAACTGCAAAAAGAGGCACATGTGGAACTTGATACTAATGAAGAGGACCTACAGGCCATTAGGACCATTATGGGGGCCTGTGGAATTTCAGAGGATGTGATCGAGTTCCACCATGCAGTCTATGCTGAGGAGCTTGTGGCACTTACATACTATTGGAGATATGCAACTTTCCCAACTCGCGGAGGTCATTCATTGTGATAACAATTCTGTATTGGCTGAAACGACCAATTCTGATGATAGTCACAAAGATGAACTTGATGGTGCACAAACTGGTATGCCTCAGATTTATGGGGGTCAGCTTGTATACTGATCATTTACAGATTAGGTTACTTATTTTGCATGTATTTTGACACTTAGTAGCTTGCACCAAATTGATTGTTCCTTTCCCACAATGTCTCACCAGTCGAAACGAGTGAAGAGTAAAGCTCCAGTTCGCCCCATTGCTGGAGTTATTATTGGGGGCTTGTTGCTTCAATGAGAACAACCTCAGAATCCACTTTTCCATGATAAACCTCCGATGGGCGAGCCAGTGGCTGCATCACAAAGCACATACAGCAATCCCCTGTCAGTGTATGGACAGCCCCTACTGATGACAGGTACGGATCATCCAATACAGTGACTCCCAAAACCGCTGCAATGTTTGACTATTTTGTACTAATGGTAGTGTAGTACCTGTAGGTGTGGGAATCTCGCTTAGCTTTAGTCAGGTCAAAGATAGTAGACACTCTTGGCTACC
>JBBPJX010000500.1:0-14789 GCA_038088955.1 Neotropicomus parvogracilis | reverse complement strand
GTACCATTCCCACGTCGTCGTCGTCGCCAGGGTGGCAGAACAGCGCCAGCGCTGTGGTGGTGGTGGGGTGGCATTGACCAGCCCCGTCCCTGCATCGGCTCCATGTCAGGTCGTCGTCGTCGTATCGTAGTGATGTGGTGGTGGTTGGAACAAGAAAGTAAACTTCACGTGACACGTCAGCTCAAAAAATGGCTAAGTCCCACGAGATTAATAAAGCTAATTAGACT
Organism: Neotropicomus parvogracilis; assembly: GCA_038088955.1. NCBI lineage: Eukaryota > Fungi > Basidiomycota > Agaricomycetes > Boletales > Boletaceae > Neotropicomus > Neotropicomus parvogracilis. Next base: position 14,562 of record JBBPJX010000500.1, on the reverse strand, counting down.
ACATTTTATTAGGATATAGTTTGCTAGTCAGAGCTGTACCTCATCTGTACCGCTGTACCTCGTCTGTACCGTTCTGTGTGCTGTCGAGTTGCCGCTACTGACTCATACTGAGCCGGTGTAATACTACTGTGACATTCATGGAGACCGGGTACCTGTCACATTGTTAGGGTGTGATAGTGTAATATGCTGTAAATGCGCTGTAATCTAGGGTCAAATCATGTAATATGGTGTAAATTACTGTATTGTTACTGTATGAAATGTCATAATAGCTATGACACTGTGTAAGCTGACCTATAACTGATATTTTGCTGATGTACACACCTACAAGACCGACTACAGTGACGCATTGGCACCAGTGCCACGCAACGCCAACGACTCTTTGATGGGAGAGGCCCCACTGATCCAACCGGTTTCAACTGAGGAGCTCCGCTCGGTCCACTCGTCGGTCACAGCCGACATTCGAAGACTGAGGGCCGACATGGATGTGCTGACCAGTGCTGTCCGCGAGCTCACGACTACTGTCGCCAACACCAGCCCCGCAATGCTGGCGGCTCATCAGATCGCCATCCAATCCCCGTCATCAGTAAACTAACCCTTTCACTTAGCCGAGGTGACAGCTCCATAGTCCGGGACGGGCTGGACCCGACCGTCACAGTCTGGCAGGATTAGTCAGCATCGCGGCTAAGAAGTCTATCCACTCAAATTGCACCGTGACATCAGCGTTGGGGCCCGAGCGGTCGCAACGCAACCTGCATCTTTTCCTTGCCGGCACTCTTTGATATGATCTCTGACATAAAGCCTTCTAGATTTCGATTTACTTACATGGTGCCATTCTGTGCAGGTGTTCTTGAATTTACCCAAATGAAGTGCACGCCCACCAATCTTACAAGGCCTCGATCCACGCATGCTCAACTTATGTGTAGGAAGGCAGAACGACCTTTTGGGTCGATCCATCATGGTTTACACCGAGATATACTCGATTGTTTGTCCTACTTCGCCCCATGGCCCTCTCTTACTCCCGTGCTTCCAGTGGGTTCAATTTTTAGCTCACGTTAATGCTCACTGAAAAGCCGTATTTTTTTCGTCATTCACATTAGTCTGCGGAGAGTGTGCGGTCGTTTCGTTGGATTAAACTCAATCATCCAACTTCTCGACGGTGATTACAATCGCTAACGTCTTTCGCGAAGGATCCGGTGGTCTGACGTCCACTCACTTCCTTCTATCAAAACTTAATGTAGCCTTGGTCTCGGATCAACAGCATTTGAAACGAGGGCAGCCCATATGGGGTTCCCATTGGGATATAAAAGAGGGGGAGTGATCCCCAATTGTCCCCAGCAAACCTCTCCTTCACCTCCCGTCTCTCCAAAAACGCACACGATCTGCAAAGATGTTCTCTCGCCTTGCCACTCTCCTCCCTGTCGCTGCCCTCATTGCAGTCGCTGCTGCCGCCCCAAATGCACTCGAGGCGCGCGACACGTGCAACAATGGTGACACATACTGCTGCACCCAGCATTTCAAGGTGGGAAATCTCCTTACCCATCGTTCTGCGTGGACATTTTCTTAAATCCATTTGCTTGAAGACACCTGCCACATTCGAGGGCATCAATTCAGTTGGTACACTTATCAACGCAGTCGTTGCTGCGGGTGTGCCCATCGGCCTTGAGTGCTCCCCTATCACCGTCATCGGTGTGAGCAGTGGTGGACAATGCCTCATACAGACTGCTTGCTGCACCGGAAACAAGCAGGTATGTTTATTCCACGCCTGTCGATCGTCGATCAATTCTCACTGATTTCTTTACTCCTGTAGACTGGCGCCGTCAACGTCAATTGCGTTCCCATCGCGGTCCAGGCGTGAGCTTGATATCAGATACAACACTCTCTACGTTCCCGGGGTCCATTTTTTCATTATGCTAAATATTGGAGCGTTAATGTCTCACAAGTTGCTCGAGTACATTGGCCGATCTGCGGTGTTGATACCTGTTTGTGGCAATTGATCAGATTTCCTTCCTCGAGCGTTTTGAATCGTCAGCAGAAGAGGACTTTTATTCAGCGCAAAACCCTAGCGTTTCAATGGGACAGTACGACTTCCTTGCCAATGGGTAAATGTGGGACCGAAGGCCAGACACAGAAAACCAGTCGAGATGTGAAGGGAAAGCAAAGACCACAATCAGGTACCAATTTGAATCGGCTTCTGGCCATGATGAGACGAAAGGGACAGTACTGCGGTTAGGTTGCGGTTGCGGTTGTAGGGGCACAATTTCGGTTGCACATGCCGCTCTTACACGACGAACGATTGAATTTACGGTTCATAACCTGAAGTTCGAAACACGAGGTCTGCGCAGCATTCGCGACGGAGACCGTTACCAACGCACCCGTCCAGATCACCGTCATCGCATGCATTGGGTCCACGCAGACACTTTGACGAAAGCTTGGCGAGAGATACGGTAGATAGGTTCTCCGACCCTCGCATTTGTCGTGGATCACCGATTTCTATAGTATTCGGACCTGCGTCTCAATATCATACCATTAGTATGCTTTGTCGATCGACGTGTGAGCAACGATAGACATGCGAGTGGTTGGTTCGAAAGATGCTTCGCATGAAAGATCGGTCTAGGGTAAGGTTGAATATTGCGGAGAAGACTTTCAGTTGATCATAGTCGCATGTCACCAGCGTGGGAGCAACAAATGTCAGCCCGCCATGGATCGACGCTCTCAAAACCTCGTGAGCATGTACCTTTTATGAGAAAATGAGCGAGAGTGGGATCGGGGCACGACAGCTAGCGAGAAGACTCAGTCGTCGTGCGGAACAACAGACTGAGGTGTTCGACTGATATCGAGAGGCTTTATATACGAAAAGATAACAAAAAGAAGTCCTAAACAGAGAACGAAAAGGGTTGAGTATTCGTTCGGCCACAGGTACAGTAAAGACAATAAGAAGCGGTAAGGGTAGAGTCCTAGGAGAAAGGGGCGTACGACTGAAAACTATCGTGTGGCGTCCTTGCCAGGGGTGGACCATCTCGGTCGTTCCGTGGCTGCGCGCGCGCTTGTTTACTCCGACACCTTTGGCTGACTTCGAGTCTGCGTTGCGACCCTCTGCTCACCCAACTGGTAACTAGGTGATAATGTTGGTCGGATCACTGTTCAGGCCTCATGTCATGGGCGGTCTAAACGGTCTCAAATTCGGTCAATTGACAAGTCTGTAATTTGCGTCCACAAGCCCTAATATGTAACCGGTTTTACACGGCGGACGACCGTTATTCCACGAGATGAGCGGCCAACATTTGTTTTGGAGGTTCGGGCTGACCTGCCTTAACTGTTACGAGTTTTCTTCGTCTGGTCCGTGCGTCCCGAGGCTTAGTCATAGTCACTTATATATACGTCATCCATGGCCCGCCCTCTCCTAACGTCTCGTTCCTCTGTTCTAGGTACCGCGCCCTGCATGTTTGTACCTACGAGCCAATTGACCTCTGTTCTAGCTCCCAAAGCGAGTCGTGCTGGTGTCTCTGCTACGGGATCTAGCGATCCTGACATTAACCCGGGAGAAAGGTGGCTTCGAGATCTGATGTCCCACGACATGGCACGACGAAACTCATCACCAAGCAACTTTTCATTCCTTCTGTAATGTTCGTGGAATGCACCTGCGCACCCAGAGTGACCTGATATGTTTGTATCCAGATGATCTCAAGTTCACCCAGGCGTCGGAAATGGGCGTTTCCGTGCTCATCCGCGCTTCACCCAGGCGAATGTACGTGCCTGAACGACGAAACCAATTCCCCATTTCGGATTCCACTCCAGTGCACAGCAGAGCCCACCTGGTCCTTGACCATTATTACTTCCGCCAAGGCCCGCTCGTACGGATACTGCGCTCACCCTTCTGTTCAGTAACTGTTTGGCAGCAATTACAATCCAAGACACCACCTGTGAGAGTCTGTCGTCGCAAGCTTCAGACACGAAACCATCGGGATTTATTTCCGTCTCACCAGTCTCTAATATGGCGATACGAGGGACCTCCTGCTGTATAAAAGGGGAGGAATCAAATCCAGTGGTCCTCATCAAATTACTCCTCGTATCTTCACTTCTCTGAAAAACCCTTCGACTGCTAAAGATGTTTTACCACATCAACTCTCTTCTTTCTATCGTCTCTCTCGCTGCAGTCGCCATCGCCGCGCCGAATGCTCTCGAGGCTCGCGATAGCCCCGTGTACAGCTCTGGCGTCGAGTACTGCTGCGACCAGAAACTTTCTGTGAGACATCTCCTTCCCCATTTGCATGGGTGATTCACAAATCTTTTCAGGGGCCTGTCACAGTTACCGGCACCCTTGGTGGTACTCTGCTCGGCGGTATGAATACCGTCCCTGGGCTTTCCTGTGACACCATCACTGCCGTCGGTGGAGCGTGCAGTGTGCAGACTGCGTGCTGCGCTGAAAACCAAGCCGTGAGTTTGAATACATTGTCTGGGTGTTCATTTGCACTAATCGAATTTTGACCTACTCGCGTGGCCATGTAGAACGGTGTGACCAATGTTGTTTGCGCCCCCGTTGCCGCCAACATGTGAAGTTGATTCTCGATACCCTTTCCAAGTTCTCGTGACCTCCTTTTTGTTAAACATCGGTACATTCTACGAGTTGCTTCAGTAGGTTGGTCCAATGTCCTGTATATAGTTTTTTGATCGTATATATCGTTGTGTTCGGTCCCGCATCTCCAGAGATTTGTAACAACTTTTCAGTATGCATATTGAACAATTGTGAGGGCCATCGTTATTTTTGAATTCAGTGGCTGGTCAAACTACATCACGTGTCTTGTACAACCACTGCCAGCGTCTCGACATTGCACGGTTACAAGTATGCCGCTTTGTCGTTCAACATGCCAGCAATAATACCCTGCACGCGGCTCGAATACTGCACATGAAAGGTCACGGTGGGCCTAGAATTATTGTATGAGTTCTGTTGTACTGAATAGACCGAATCATCAAATACGATGCCGAGGCCATGCTGAGTACTTGCCGAGGATATGCCGAGACGCATACATCGTCATCGACGCAAAGAGGGGACAAGCAGCTCCTAAACCCCCATCTCGTCTGAACGATCCTAAGCTTTGATAGATATTCCATATGTTGCATCATCATTAGATGGACTGAACGACCTGCCAACCGATTGTTCGAACTCGTCTGCACTAACATTATAACCTGGTTGGATGAACAGAGGTTCACAACGCAGACTCGAAGTCAGCCAAAGGTACATGCTCACGAGGCCTTGAGAGCGTCGATCCATGGCAGACTGAGTTTGTTGTTCCCACGCCCGTGACATGCAACGTGCTACCTCACCACCACAGTCTCGACTACGCAGGCGTCATCTTACCACCCCGACAACGACAACGACAAGTGACGCGATGTCGGCGCAGGGACGGGACTGGTCAGTGCCGCCTCACCGCCACAACGTTGACTGCGCAGGCGTCGTCTTTTCACTCCGGCGACAACGACGACGACGCGACGACGATGGTGCGACAACGACAACGATGACGCGATGACGTCGACGACGCGGTGTCAACGTAGGGATGGGTCTGGCCAATGCCAACCCATCGCCACGACGTCAGCAGTGCAGGCGTCACCATCACGACGACGACCTGACCTGACACCACCACAACGTGGATGGCGCGGGCGTCATCCTACCATCACCATCACCACGATGCAATGGTGAAGAGGGGGAGAGCAGCAGGGTGGTAGTGCCACGACGACGAGGACGACATCGGCGCGACAACGGTGATGGCGCTATGATACGCCGTTTTCATGTCACTTTTATAGTTTTAATGTAATCTCATTGGTCTCAAATGTCTGATGAAAGTGGCAAAAAGCATGTAGTAATGTTATCATTGTCCAATAACCACCATTTGATTCGTGATGCTGGCTCTTGACTACATCACTTAAACTTCACCCATGCCCTAATCTCTTATAACTGAGTTACAATGTACAAAGTATCCAAAATATAATATAATCTTCGCACCGCCATGCCATTGCATTGTATTCCACTATAAAGGTACCTCCAATCGCCAATTCAGCCACTTGTTCAGAAAATCGGAAATGAAGGGAATCAGGCCAACCACACACAAAACGGCGGGGTTGGACATGCCATGGGCAGCATTATCATGCAGTTCGGATTATACCATATAGGATTACATTTTGAACAAAGTCGACTACGCGCCCCTGAGCCTTTGATTCGTATGCGGCATCTACTGTTGTACAGCTTCCAACGTGACCTGCGACTGTTACCCATGACTATCACACAGTGCCATATCCAACATTTCCCATATCCAACCATTTCGTCGCGGCGTCCACATGCAAGGCGAGACGTCAATCACAGCCACAGACTGTTTTGATGCTGGTGCTTCGCATACGAGAACCTTTCCTGTGCAATTTCACAACGCGCCCTGCGACTGTTACCCATGACTATCACACAGTGCCATATCCAACATTTCCCATATCCAACCATTTCGTCGCGGCGTCCACATGCAAGGCGAGACGTCAGTCACAGCCACCGATTGTTTTGATGCTGGCGCTTCGCATACGAGAACCTTTCTGTTACGCTCAGTCTCGAGGTGTCCGAAGAAGTGAGGGCAACCTAGGGGGGGCACTCACGAAGAGGCGCCTACTTTGTTCCCTAAGTGGTAGAGGTCGAAGGAACAGTCCAATCAAGGGATGCAGACAGAGTCAAGAGCTGACCCCTTGAGAGAGCGAGGGGGCGAAGGGACGAAGGGGTGAAGCCTCAAGAATCGAGATGGATTTCAAGATCAAGCTTAGAGCTTGACTTACGAGTACAAGGGTTCTTAAGTACAGTAGCGTATGGAGCACGGACCAAGAGGCAATGGGCATCGGTCCGTGATGGTAGCGACGTGTAGGTGAGCGGCGTATCAAAAGTGAGGAGCATCAAAAGATAGGAACGTATGATCATCAGAAGAGTCAGATGGAAGGCATCGCCTAGGCATAGCCAGTGATGGAGATCAGTAGCTAAGGAAGACACAGGGCTAAGGCGATGACAAGCATACGTGTCCATCAAGGAGGTCGCACTCGCGAAGGGTGAAGTCTGAAAGAGAAGAGTGCGTACTCAACGGAAGAGTAGTGAGCCAAAGGGGAGACCCATCGAAGGGTAAGGTAAAGTGATGGTGTCTAGGTCAACGAGAAGAGCGATAAGTGATGACAAGCATAGAGGACGGAAGGACGTATGACATCGATTAGGCGAGGAGGAATGATAGGGACGACGATGCCTAAGGAAAATAAAGTGGTAATCGCGGTAAGGTAAGGAAAATCGTAACACTTTCCTGTGCAATTTCGAGACGGTCCAGTAAAGGTCCTCATCAGGCTTTTCAGATGTTATTGCTTGCATGTATTCTTTCTTTAATTTCGAGTTCTGGTGGGAGTTTCAACCATTATCATATGTATGCCCCACGAGAGTGAGTAAGTTTTTCGTTTTTCATCTACTGTTAGACTCGACATAAGTCTCGATTCCCAAAAAAGTGACATACAGGTTCATTGAAATTAAGCCTAGGTGACTGGGTATTCTACATAATAATGACGTATGCTGGTGTGTCGCGGCAGCAAACAGTTATTTGGACCTTGTCTATTCACAATCAGACTATTATTCGCATCGGTCAAATTCATTTGTATACTAGTAATGAAGTGAATATGCTACAAAGTGAATAAATGTATACGAGGGTCGCCTTTGCTTCGCCTTTACTTCCATGAGTGTGCCACTGAGAGAGAATCTGGTCGTAATGGTCGGTATTCTGCGACATTGTGACGGCTGAACACAATTCTATGCAATAAGTCAGTCACTAACTATACGACATTGGGGAAACACACCTATTCCACCAGAAAAGAAGGCCTTTAATTTCCTCCACTTTCTCGGGGGTGCTGGGTGTCTCGAAATAGTCAACAATGTGATTAAAAAATGTTTCGTAGTCGAAGTCTTCGTCAACAACGGTCCACGAGGAGCTGCTAGACAGCGCGAAACGAACCTAGAAGTGTCATAGAGTCGGTTGAGACGGACGGGCAGTGATCTGGGTTCGCCTCACCTGGACAGCAATGTATGCAATGGCCTGTGGTTGGACAGATTTCATCTTGATTAACGCTGCAACGTTGCTACGTGGACGTAAAGGCTTGACGGCGCTGGCCCTCACAGCACCATTAGTTGGGGTATCACGACAGGCAGACGTGGGTGATGTAAATATACAGCGAAAAGACTACACATGCGGGTATGCCAAAGAGTTAATAAGGCATACGATGTTTAACGCTTACCCTGAGAAGTAAATTGCCCTGGAACAAACCCTTGGAAGGTTTATTCGGATCGTATTCTCCTTCGGCATACAAGAAATTTGGCCAACTGTGGGCCGTGACGCGAAAATCAGGCTCATAATTGAGTATGGACTCACGAACACTAACGAGATGAAGTAGTTAGCTCGAAGGTTGTGTTGAGACAAATAGTGCTGACCCGGAGTCTGACCAATCATACTCGACGGGGCAAAGAAGTTTGCCTGTTAAGAGGTGATTAAAGCCACGATCATACTTCTCTCGCGGTGCTAAGGGTGGGTCGACATTCTGAAGTCCAGTATTCAACCACTCTATTATGGCTGACTTCAGTGTGGATGCATCGTCTGCTCTTGCACCGTCAGCACCATGCTGTAGCTATACAATACTGTTCTTTATCAGAAAATGGTCCGAACAAGCTGCTACTGACCTCTTTACATGCCAAAGCTAAGTCAACGTTAGTCGCTGCCAACAGCTTGCCGACGGAGGGGCACCATTGTAAAAGCTTCTTGAAGTTATGATAAGTCCGATCTTGTCTGTAGGTATGTTGTGAGTCGCATTGGATGATTCCAAATGAGTTGAAAATACTCATGTGTTGATCCAATGCATTGGGGGGATGCAGCTTCAGGTACAGCTCCGATGAGTAGCTGGCGGCGATCGTGTTCTGTGATCATATCGGTTACTGGCTCCACGATAGTGACGAGTCGTCGTATGACACGTCCTTCATGCAAGAGAGAATAAGCACTGTGATGATCGATCAACGTGCCCAACCACGGTAGCAGCTACAGATAAAAATCCACTTACGGCTTCTTGAGGACTTTGCTTAAAAGGAGCTCGTGCTCCCTTTCAAGAACCAAAACTCGTCTTTTCAGGGTCTGAGTGGTAAGATCATCGACATCATTTGTCTGGGGGCATGAAGGCTGAGTGGCTGGCTGGGAATGTGCCGAGCTTGTACTTGATTGAGTAGCGCTAAAGGAACGAGACCCCGTCAAGGTTGTTATCGAATAATTGGGAACTTGAAGTGGCGTAGCAGACGACATGGGTTGGGGCAAGTCCACGAGTCCACGAAACGTCCTGCTATTTAGGGAATACCAAGGGATCGTCTCACACACCAGAGAAACCAAAATACCGCGGAGATCATCACATCGTACCGGTGTACCTAGTTACGGTGTTAACGAGTGTCCTGCTGGTTATCAGGGTTCGGACTTGGATAGAGTAATGCCCTCTATCCAGATTAGTAATGATCTGGAACTTTAGATCCTACGCCGCAAGTGGATAGCGAGGATAGTATAACCTCAAAAAACGCGATTGGAGTGAGAGGTACTAATGCTTTGCGACACGATGGAATACATTCCCCTCCACCCCATTAACATGATAACTCTCGATTATCCTTGTATACCTTATCCATCTTATTCCCAGTTTCTGGAGAGGTTGGATGCCCGTCAACCAGCCTTTGGTTGGTCAGAGAAGTTTGCCGCACCGCTCATGTGGCTACTATCTGGAAACATGCGGAGTCTCGATTCGATCACCATCAACTACCTCCCTCTACCCGCTAGCCTTTGTGTCATATTTGACCTCCCACCCGCATGGGTACTCGACCTCTGTGGGGAACTGCTATTGGCTTTGGAGCATGCGAGGGAGGCGGGTGTTAGGCAGCATGCAAGGGAGGATTGCCACGAGTGTTTTGGGTACTTACAAGCAAGCCCATCCTTCTTCTCTCGTGTGATTTTGGCTGAACATGCCCTTAGGATCACTCTTTGGGCGGGGAGTTTTAGAATGAGTTGCATGCACGCAGGCCGAGTAATATGCTGCACACGGTTCTCCAACCTCGCGTCTCTGTACTTCACGACGAAATCTTAGAATGATTTTATTCTGCACTGTTCGGTGTCTCAGTGAGGGGTGGCTAGCAAGAGCCGACACCTTCGTTCGGCTTGACTACCCGACGATTTACGTTGGCCACTCACCAGCGATACGTGCAGCTCCACTCTACCCACAACATTTCATGACGCTGAAGTACCGTCGTAGCCAAAACTCTCCCCGGGTACCTGCATCGTGTTGAAACTCGATTACGCGACGCGATCATTACACGTCGCACCGCCGGCAAGCATGTTCTCCATAGCGGTATAAGACGAAACCGCCGCACAGACCTGTCTTTGGACTACAAAACACACATGCCTTGGCAGATTCCTCGATGACAAGCGACACCTTCTGCAGTAAAATTCCTTCACAGTGCGTCGGGAGTTGTACTGAGCATAATCGGGGTGCTGTGAAAGCACGGTGGGGAGCGATAAAAGTATTCGCCGTGGGGGTGACAGCGTCGCGTGCTGTGACGTTGGCCACGCACGACCTGCCATCACCGTCTTCGTCGCAGTAGTACGGTGGTAGTACCATCCCTCCGCCGCCACCGTTGTCGTCGCCGTTGCACGCCATGGCATTCGCTTTGGGCGTGACGACGATGTCGTCGTCTTCTCCATGGTCGAGGTAGTGTGGCCGCACCCCTTCGCCATTCCGCGTCGTCTTGGCGTCATGGAGTTGGCTATGGACATGCCGTCGTCGTCATTGCGGTGTGGCGGTTTTTCAGTATACTGTGAACTCTGCGCCCGTACCATCCGGGTTAACTTGTGCGATATACGCGCATAGCGTCCTACAAAACGACAAGTAGAAAATGTTACAGAAGCAGAGACTCGGAATCCATACCGTCCCGTTTTCATCTTGTGTGGCTTCCAGTTGCTGCTCACGGGCCCAAGTCCTGAGCCTGGCTGAGCCCGGCCACACCGGTATCAGCCATAGGGACGTCGTTCTCATTGTGCCGTGGTACTGGTTGCGGGGGTGCCGATGTTGTCTTCGCCGCCGCGCTGTTGTTGTGGCGCCGTGGTATTGGTTGCTGGGTGCCAGTGTCGACATTGTCTTCGCTGTCCTCGCTTCACCTGGGTACTGGTCACGGGGTGCCGATATCGTCGCTGCGGCATTGGTCCCGGGCATGCCGTCGTCGCCGCCGTAGCCGTCAAGAGAGGACCGTCGTCGTCGCCAGGGTAGTACGACAACGCCTGCGCTGCCGACGTTGTGGTGGTAGGGTGGCATTGGCCAGCCCCGTCCCTACGTTGACGTTGCGTCGCATCATCGTCGTCGCGTGATGGTGATGATGAGGTTGGCTGCGCCATCGACACGTGATGGGGTGGCATTGGCAAGCCCCGCGCCCGCATCGCGTCCTCGTCACCCTCGTCACGATGGAGGCAAGATAACGCCTTGGCGCTGTCGACATCGTGGTGGTGGTAGGGCGATGCTTGCGTGATAACGTTGTGGTGACGGGGCGGCATTGGCCAACCCCGTGCCTGCGTCGTCGTCGTCGTTCCGTCCTCCTGCAGTCGTCGTCGTCGTCGTCCCGTGGCGTTGGCTACCCCTACACTGTCGTCGTTGTCCTGTGGTGTCGGCCACCCCACGTTGTTGTCGTCGTCATCGAGCGGTAGGCGTCATCCCACTGTGGCACTGGCCATGCACGTGATGTCGCCGTCATCGATAGCGTTCGTGCGAGCGTTGTCGTCGTCATGAGGTTGGGTCCCCTGTCCCGTCGCCGTCGCCGTCATTGTCGGGTGTAGTTGAGTGCACGAGACGATCGGAGGGTGCGTGAGACGACTGGAGGGTACGCGGGCCGACGAGAGCGTATGTGAGACGACAAAGGGCCCGAAAGACGTCCGAGTCGAGGGGGCGTGAGACAATGGGGCACGAGACTGGAAGGCGCGCAAGACGATGGGACATTGCACGGGATGACTACTTCCCAACTCTTAGTCGTCTTGCGCACCTCTTACTAAGAGGTGCGCAAGACGACTAAGAGTTGGGAACAGTATTTCGGTAGAGGGACGAGCAGTACAGTCGACTCGGATCCACATGGTGACCAATTCGAATGCGCTTCAGTGAATAGATTACAGCGTCGTCAGACCTTGTTGTATCAATGGAAATCGTGTGTATGTGGTACGAGCTCATCATGGTATGTACGGGTAGATCACCTCACCCGCCCCATGGACCTCCATGGCTGTGCCACTATTTCCGGTTGTCCATTTTTCACTGGGGTTCATCCTCGAGCCCTGCTACTCTCCCTCCTTTGGACTATCAACAGCCTAGCCCGGTCACAGGCAAGCTCAGACCCCGCGATGAACGCACAAGAAAGTCTGGTTTTCTTCAGTGTACAGATACTCCATCGAACTAAAGGTTAGAATCACTTCGCCCAATTTCCTCCACTCAACTCTTTCGCTTTTCAAAAGACTTTACTGCCTCCCCGGACCGCCCAAGTATATGCTCTCCTACTGCCCACAACTTCCGCATCATGTCGTCTCATAGAGTCAGTGTGATTCGGAATGACTCTCTTCAAGATCAGTTTCCACATCCGGTTCGACATCTTTCTCTGCACGATACTCTGTCTCGTCTGCGAGTAAAGTAGGAGGCATTTCGATGGCAGCGTGAGTATCGAAGGCTGCAGCTGAAGATCGAGCACACGATTGGGCAATCAGCGCATGTATTACGAGGTGAGTGAAGTGAATCCAATACCTCCCACACTTCTTCGCCACTTTATTAGGCGTTCTGCGTACCCCCAGAAACCTCCATGTAGCATATAGTCGGCAAACAACTCAGCATTGAATATGACCGCCCGCTCGTCAACAATCGCGAAGTCTTGAAGGAAGATGCGGGCGCTTGTGTATGACACAGAGTCTCTGCGCCAAAGGACCAACACCGCCAGATTTTTCCAGGCGAGCACTCTTCGCAAGATAGTTGGCTCCGTACGGACAGAAGATAAGTAGATTGAAAGGTGACTGAGTTGTGTTAACTCCTCGAGTCCAATTGAGCTTGCCACGGGCTTCCAAGAGGCCCAGACGTTCGAGATGTGGAGATGAGTTATTTGGTGGAAAGCAGGAACGCTTGGTAAAAACAAGGTATGGGTGTTGAAAACAGAAGACAAGTCCACAAAAAAACCAGTGAGGCGGGGGAGCATCCCGAGTGGACGCAAAAGAGGGTTTCTGCCCAATAAGTGGCATGAAACCCGCAGATTCAAGTACTCGAGGCCTGTACATTTTCTGAGTAAGCACGCTGCAGTCTCGAGTTGGACAGTGGATTTAAGACAAAGCGCCTTGACTACCGACTCTGCGAAGTCAGGGCGATGCTCGATCGAAGCAAGGAACAACTTTGCAACCCTTTCGGAGGAAAGTGTTACATTATGGTAGAGGCCCACTTCCAACCTACAAAGAGACGAGTACATCAATCAGTGCATCTCTTGACAACTATGGTACTAACCAGTATCGGACTCGTCTAGCCACTCTCAGGCAAGTGTGAGCTGTGATGCGAGGCACCAACATAAATATTGTTCGCTCGATTTCAGAGGGGAGAATAAAGATGGGTGCCATTGTGGGGAGGTATGGGTATTGGGTCTCACCGACTCTATAAATTTCTATGGCACAGAACACGAGGGCCACCATCTATATCCGCAGCCATGACCAGTGGTGGTGTTTATGAAATTCATAGCACGATTGCCTTGCCAAACGTAGTAACACTTCAATGAAACCGTTACCTAATCGAACCACAGGATAATGATAAAGCGATATACTCGGTTAACGGTGATACCAAGTGGATCTCCCTGACTCTCCACAAGCTGAACGCCCATTGGCACCATATCGACCGCCTACCTCCTCCCGAAGGGTTCTGCATCATATATGGCTCACCTCCTACTTGGGCCCTGGATTTCTGGGAGGAAGCCTTCGAGCGGCATGGTGACGAAATGCCTGATTGGTGTGGATGGTTCTGTACCTTCGAGTCCGCACGGTTCATCTTTGTGCTCGGTATCATCTTCCCTAGATAACGACATGGTCCTCGTGTCAAAAACGACCTCTCCGTGTTCATCTCAGTCACTCCGGACGCGGTGAGACTCTGATTTCATGTAGAGTATCACTCTGAACTCAGATGTTAGGCTAGTATCAAAGTGATGACAACAGTGACATCGCACTGCGCATGGCCAGTGCCACAATGGGACGACGACGGCGACGCGACGATGGGGTATATGCGGCCACAGCGACGGCGCAGGAGCCTAAACTGCACGACGACGACAACGCGCGCGCACCTATGGCCAATGAACCCCGTTGCCGACAGCGGCAAGGGCGCAGGGGGCCTGACCATGCGACGACGACAATGCGCGCGTGCCCACGTCCGATGGCACGACAGCGACGGAGACGGCAGTGCTCGGGACCCAACCAGACGCGACAACGGCAGTGGCGGCGATAGGAG
>JBBPJX010000499.1:0-14809 GCA_038088955.1 Neotropicomus parvogracilis | reverse complement strand
TATCAGCAACAAAACTGTCCCAATGAGTAGCCTGGACAAATGTGTGAATATTGACCGATATAGACAAAATTACATAATCAATGTATATATGTTTAGAAAGCTCTCGATTATGGCTTTCTAATGATATCTAGGTTTATGGGTCTAGCATCAAAGCTGCACATGCTATTAGTCCAACAATCAAAATGTTACAAACATTGGGACGGTTTTGTTGCTCAGTGTATGAACCAACTCAAAAGTTGAAAAAATATATGGGGTATGGGGAACTATGGGGATATGGGTTAGAAGGATGTCAGCTTTAGTAATTTAGGCATGGATATATGTATGGGTTATACATAGGTCATGAGTTTGTGGTTCATCTATTGACAACTCATATGTATCTGTGGCCTGTGTTCAGATCTCTACCAATGGCAGCCATGATTTTCAGGCTCCACTTCAATTCATCCCCAGCATACCAGGAGAACTTTGAAACCCGTTAATATTCCCACATAACTCTTGTTTCAGTTGATGATGTTGCAAAATGGCTTGGGCAGAGTCTAAGTGAATCTAAGTAAAACCTCAGTAGAGTTCAAGCTACTGATATTAAATGTAGTACCTAAGTAGAACTAAGATAGGTTAGTAAAGTAGTAAATGCCTATGAAAATAAGGCTTACCCTCAGTAGAGTTCAAGCTACTGAGGGAATAAGACTAGAAAGTGCTCTGAAAGGTGAGCGCTCTAAGCTTATGTAATAACTACCATAAAAGGAAGGTTAAAGCGTACTAGTCAAGTTTTCAACAGATGATTCGCCCACCGATATGACCTAGAACGTCCAAAGTGTTACCGAGGGGAATGTGGGTATGGGTATGCACAATGCGTGTTCTCAAGATGAAATCCCCCTCCGCCGTGGGTTCATATTCATGTTCAATTCTAGGCGGTAAATTGATCCAGACCATGCTTCATATCAGATCGGATCCATATTGAATCCCGCATCAGTCCAGGCCTCGAGGTTCGCACCATGTCCGACGATATTAATCCCTGAGAAAGATGTGCTGAATGCTACGTGGACTCGGAATCGACATCCTCACAGCGCTGTGGCGTCTTCGGTCCGACAGACGCGGGGCCAATCAAAAAGAGTACGTATGTTGCCTGAGTGACGTTCGTGGTGTGGTTTCCCGAGTCGTCGTTTAGGTCAATCCACAAAATACAATGGTCATTTGAGCACTGGCATATGTACGTGTCACGATTTCATGCCAACCCCTCAACTCGGGCAACATGCTGCAGCCGGGGCGACGTCGTGCGAAACAATATTAATCAGGTAAAGAACTTGATGCGTGAGCCGCCGTAAATTCTCCCGCCTAAAATGAGCGTAACGTGAAGCCATTAGCCCGCCGCGTTTCAGGAAATGATGCAACCAACATGAAATACAAGATACCGGGGCGTAGCCTTACAACCCCACTCCACTCCCATCCTCGCTTCGACCAGCTTGCATGCCCCAACCACCTTCTCATGGTCTGAAGGTCGGTGTCGACTCAGGTGTCATCGACAACAAGACTTCCCTCGAGGTCATTGGTGATGATGCCATGGATCTTCACACCGAAGCACATGCCAGGGTGCTAAGGAAACTGGACTGGCATATCCTGCCCCTCGTCTCGTTGCTATATCTCCTTTCTTTCTTGTGAGTTGCAGTTCAACTACTTCTTGACTATTTTTAATCGGACTGTCTTCCCTTCAGGGACCGCACCAATATTGGTGAGCACCACTCTTGTGTCTTTGACTCATACCGCTCATACTAGCTATTAGGCAATGCCAGAATTGCGGGCATGGCAAAGGACCTCGACCTTGTTGGACTTAGATATAACACTGCTGCCGCAATCTTCTTCGTGAGGATCCGTATTTTCATTTGCATGTCTGACTCATGGCCAAGTGTGACTAACACCTACTCAGATTTCCTACTGCATTGCACAACCCCCGTCGTGAGTGAAAGTGACATACGTCTGATATGTGAATGAAACACTATCCCAGAAATGTCGTCCTGAAGCTTTTTCGACCGTCCAGATGGAGTACAGTAATCAGCTCTTCAATGCGGCTTCGAGCGCTAATCCCGATATAGTCCCATTGATCATGGTTACTTGGGGCATCATCATGACTTTGATGTGTCTCGTGACGACATATCATCAGCTTCTTGTGTAAGAGTTCGAGAAAGAGTGGGCCTTGATGACTGATCCTAGTCTTGGTTGTGCACAGCGCCCGATTTTTCCTCGGTTTGGCAGAGTCTGGGTTGTACCCAGGCGTGGCATACTACATCTCGTTGTGGTATCCGCGTGTCGAAAGGGCGAAGCGTTACGCGATATTCACCTCTGCTGCAGCTATGGCGGGTGCTTTTGGTGGTATTCTGGCGTGAGGCTCCTTTTTTAATCCACTCGAAGCGTGCCACTAACGCACCAATAGCTATGCCATTGTAAAGATGGAAGGGTAGGGGAAATAAGTTATTTCGTCGTCCAAGCTGACTTTCCTCTTGTAGGATCGGTGGCCTCCATGGTTGGCAGTGGATCGTGAGTTCATTCTAACAAATACAACAACATGGTGTGCTCATCCAAAGTCGCTAGTTCTGCCTGGAGGGCATAGGTAAGTCACCACTGCCAACACTCGTCGCTAATGACGACCTGCGCCCCCGCAGTCACGGTGGTCGTTGCACTTATAGCCCCCTTCTTGATGTATGATGTTCGTGCGATCATACACCCATTCTTTCGCTATCGCTTACGTCCACCCAGTTCCCGGAGACAGCGTCATTTTTGACTGAGAGTGAAAGACGCTATGTCATTGAGTTGATGAAGGCCGATTCGCAGGGTCTTGCTACGCATTATAAATTCGAGTTTGTTTTGCAGGCCCTCCAGGATTATAAAATCTACCTTCAATTCTTCGTTTACATCGGGTATGTGAGATTGGAAGTTTCCACTCCTATGGTCTTTCTGACACTTTCATGACTAGCTTTATTGTCCCTGGTTATGCAATCGCACTTTTCACACCAACCATCGTCAACGAGCTCGGTTTCTCTGCTGCTAACGCAGAGCTCCTCTCCGTCCCTCCTTTCGTTGCGGCATGTATTACCGTTATCGTTGTCGGCATTTTTTCAGACAAGCATCAACTTCGCGGGCCGTATGTGATTGGGGGGGCGATCGTTGGGCTGGTAGGATGTATTGTCCTATACACGCAGACTCGGCCTGGTGCTGCTCTTGTTGGTGTCGTGATCGCCGCAATGGGCGCCTTTTCATCGATACCCGTTACCCTCGCATGGGTCAGTTCAAACGCTGGTGGGGACATCAAACGTGGTGTCGCTATTGCTATGGTCAATGGGTTCGGAAACCTTGGAGGGTGAGCCACAATTCTTTCTGGCATATTTCATCGCGTGACCTGGAAAATCCATGGTAGAATATGTGCATCTTTTATCTTTTTCGACCCGCCTCGGTTCCATGTTGGTCTCGGAGTATGCATGGCCTTGCTGAGTTTATCGTACGTCTTCTCCGCATGATCTTTGATCGTCGTGTTCGCTGACTGCATGTCAGAATGCTGTCTGCTTTAGCTATTATGTGGAATTATCAGAGGATCAACAAGCAGAAAGATAGGTTGTGCCGTGAAGGTGGAATCACTGATGATCGAAAGGGTGAATTCAGCGAAGATGGAGATGACAGTCCACTGTTTAGATATGCTCTCTAGTTTGGTTGCTGTCCCGAAGACGAAGTCTTGTGTCGTCGTAACTCCTTTTTCTTCTTCAATGGAGATTTCATATTTATTTTCCTGTGGCCGTTCTTGGGCACCACGCACTTGAGTGACAGTCTTCGGTCTGTTGAACTTCATGTTGCACGTGACCGAGTGTGGTGGCACAACTCGCAGTCGTACTACCTACCGCTACGGTTCGTTCAGACGCAAATAATTTTCGCCTCAAATTCACCTGGAGCGATGTCATCTGAACTATGCCCACCATACGCCCCCTTCTTTGGGTTTGCTGGAGTAGCTTCTGCGGTTTGTTGTCTCCAAAAGCGTAGTTCTCGTATCATTCCACTCACCCCCATGTATTGACGTTGCAGATGATCTTCAGCAGTACGCTCAGACCATACAACTTTGCAAACCGCGCTAATTACACCTCGTAGCTGTCGGTGCTGCCTTCGGGACCGCTAAATCTGGTATCGGTATTGCTGGTCTCGGCACATTCAGACCGGAGTTGATTATGAAGGCAAGCCATGGACATTCATACCTCGTGGACTCTGGTGACAATGATCCTGTTACACAGTCTCTGGTGCCAGTGGTCATGTCTGGTATTATAGCGGTCTACGGATTGGTAGTGTCTGTCCTCATCGCAGGCTCGCGTACGTCGTCAAGTCTTGCATCGTGGACGACCCGCTTATTCTCCACAGTACATCCTGCAAAAGACTATCCTCTCGCTGCTGGATTCATTCATCTCGGGGCGGGCATCTCGTGCGGCTTTACCGGCATCGCTGCTGGTTATGCAATCGGTCTTGTCGGTGATTCAGTGCGTGGTGCTGGCTTGTTCTCATCAAAATCACTGAATTCCAAACAGTGTGTTCGTGCATACGTCCACGAACAGCGAATATTCGTATCCATGGTTCTTATCTTGATCTTTGCAGAGGTGCTTGGTCTGTACGGGTGAGCGACTGACCCATTGGTTCATGTCAAACGTCAACTTTAACCAACACAATCCCAGGCTAATCGTGGCACTCCTTATGAACACGCGAGTTTCTGCTCTTAGCGGTTGCAGCTGAAATCACACCCTGATATCATACATACATTTCCATGTGAATGACGATGACAAACGAGTCTGAATTAATCTCGATCACTAGAACTATTGGAGGTTCGGGAATTGGAACGACTCCGACTGTCGTCTCTCCGAGGGACGCGTCGCCTTCTGCTACGTTCTCGCGAGCGCGAAGACTCTGAGCTCGAGCTCGAACCAGAGTCAGAGTCAGAGTCCGATGTATTCGAATCCGACGCAGACTCGGAGTCTGCATCCGAAGATGATGATGATTCAGATGAACGACTTGATCTACGAAAACATGTTGGTCAAGAGGAGAGGGAGCGGAGGATGGTGCCCACCTCCGGGCCTTCTTCCTTGGTTGGGTGTCTGAGCCAGTCGTCTTTTGTTTCTCCCTCTCTTTTTCCTTGGCCTCCAAAATCAAGTTTGCCATACCACTTCTAATGATAATGAGAGACATTCGCAAACGACGGAAACCACGACACACTTCTTTTTGAATTCTTCTGGTACTCCTACTGAAGGCTTGTCGTCAGCCTTGAGCTTGGCCAATATTTTTGGGTTCTCGAGCATTTCAGTCCGAGAAGGACGCGAAACATACGGCCGTTCTGATTTGCATTCGTAGATAAAGTGGCCTGGAGCAAGAACGTGAAACTTGACTGTTTTACATCCGAGTCCAGAAGACCTCACCAGTTTTCAGACATTTTTGGCAGACGGTGGTGGACGCCGGACGAGGGTTGTTGTAGGATGCGCGGTGAGGTGCGAACTTGGACATTGTTTGATCAGAGTCGCGTCGAGCGGAGTTTGGTTTGCACACATACCATTCTTGTGCTTGAGAATGATCGTCCCTGCAGACTCCCATACGAGAGCGATGGACCGAGGTTTCCCACTACGAGTTCCTAATGGGAGGGAGGGCCTTTCTGCAACATCTACCTCCAGACTCGCTGCCCAGACTTCCTACATCTCTCTACGAGGCTCTCAAAGCTCGCCTCAAAGTACTGCTCTTGACCCTCTTCGCGATCGTCGACGTCCCTCCGGAAAGGCCCGAAAAGAAAGATCATGGAGATATCGACTTCGTTGTTGCTCGGCCACTGGGTCGCGGAGGGATCACACCAGAAGAGGTCGGCCGCGTCCTTGGCGCGGTGAAGAGCATCGAGCTCGATGGCAATAGGACGTCCAACTACGCTGTAAAAATTAGCCAGGAAGATTGGTTGATGCATTGTGCGCAACCTGCGATATCCGACCACATATATTGTCAGGTCGACGTCAAAGTATGCGATGACGAACAAGAAACAGAGAGGGTCACTGTTTTTCATGGCTACGGTGATCTTGGCATCATGATCGGCGCCATTGCAAAGGGCTACGGCTTGTCGGTTAATCACCATGGGCTGAAGGTAATCGTTACGTCTTTGTGCCCTAAAGCTTTCACTCAAACGTTCAGGTTGCAAGCCCTCACCCAAATCCTCCAATGCTTCTTACTGGATCCCCCCGAGTGATTTTCGACTTCATGAGTCTATCTATGGACAGATGGAAGAAGGGGTTCGAAACGGTCGAAGAAACTTTTACTTTCGCCGCGACTTCACGCTTTTTCGATCCCCGTCGGCTCCACGTCCCCTCCATGCAGACATTCAACAAGTCTGTCCAAGGTCGCAGCATGTACACAGACTTCCTTGTGTGGGCTCAGGGCAAAACTTCAACTATATCCACCTCAGGGCCGCGACGAGACGCAGCCGAGGAAGCGCTTGTGGTATTTGGTAGAAAGCTAGAATGGGATGCAATGGCTCAAGAAAGTTACGCAAGATCATGGCTGAAGAGTAATTTCAATGGAAAGCTCGTAGCGGAATGGACTGGCCTTGGATGGAAAGGCGTGAAAGCAGTCATGGATGATGTCAGATCTTCGGTTGGTGGTGAACGTGCACTCGTTGGGATGGATCTGGAGCAAATCAAAAACCTAGTATTGATATCGCAGAAATCGTTGAATTTTGACGCGTAGTAACAAATACACTGCCCCACCCGGCGAGACAAACTTCAGAAAGAGCGTCCTCGTGCCTACCAAACATACGGGATGACCCTCGAAGGTGTTCTTTTCATATATTCTGTGTATTCATTTCCAATGACGTCGTCTTCCTGGGCCGCCTTCTCCTGCACATTTCATGAGTTCCTTCAGTCAAATTCATCCGAGTCATGAATCATACCTCGATAGGCATCTTTATTGCGAATACACCCGCAAGAACGCCAAGAGAGGCAAGAGGGACATAGGACCAATACATAACCGAGTAGAACATTTGTTGGAGGAGCATTACACTTGGCACCCAACATGTGGTCAACCCTTGCTGCGTCTTCAGCGCGTAGAATTACTCACCTATACGCAGGATGGCGGACAACGGTATACGGGCCAGTCTTAATCATATTTGGTTTCCCGCGACGCTAAAAGAGAGAGACTTCAATCGGCATCGTTTACACCAAACGAGAGACCTCACCCCTATCATTCGCCGACGCTCGTCCGAGTGACTGAGTATTCGGTCAAGAGCGAATTTCAGAGAAAATCCAGCTGCGCAGGCCGCAAGTCTGAGTGGAGTCTTCCATTCCGACCAAATAGTATCCTCCGGCAAAGCGAAGTTTGCCATCCAGGCCGGCTGCTGGAACCTGTTGAACACCACGGCGGTACAGTAGACCGCAGGTGGGAGAAACGCAGCGAGCCCTTGAATGGGGAACACGATCTTGTCCAGGAGAGAATGGGGCAAAGATTCTGGGATAGGAAGGCCACCGTCCTTTTCCGTGGCGACCCCTAGCGCTCTTGAACGAGTCCACAGAAGATGCCTGAAGAAATCAGCAGTGGTGAGCGCCGCTAGCCCTTCGATCCCTTCAGAGGAGGAAATCGTGTGATGAAGCCCAGCGATGTACATGGCGGTCGATGTAGGAGCCCCTTTTCAGTTCATGGCCAAAGTGGTGATGAGTAATTTGTCCGATCACGACAGCGACAATATTGAACCTACGAGATTGGCTTGTCCAAAGTACAAAGACTCGGACGGTGGATTAAACTAGCCTTGGGTCGCCGTGTGGCCAACGGCGACAAGAATTCGGATGGGCGCTGATGCCTGCCAGTGTGCCAGGACTGGGGGGTTCATCCTCCGCGTCTTCTCCCCTCAACTTGGACCCGGAGATCAAAGTTGGTCCACATCGAAACATCAAAGGAGCGTGGAGATCTCGGGCCTAGTCAATGTGCGGGTTACATCAATCAAGGTTGCCGGTCTGTCTACCGCACAGGGCTGCTAAACTTGTCTAGTGGCGAAGCGTGTGAGTCCCATAGCAACCTGTCCGTCGCTCTTCGACCTTCTCCAGCTCATTATACCATGTCAGATTCCACTATACCATTATCCCCTCAGCAAGCTGACGCTCTCAAGACCTTCCGTGAGCAATTGTACGCCGAAGACATCCTTCACGAGGGAGATTCCATCGGCACAGATGACTTGACGCTGCTGTGAGTCCAGGAAGGTCCCTAGCTCATTTATTTATCGTGCGCGAGACAATCTAAGCACTCCCGGCGCATTCCAGTCGGTTTCTACGAGCACGCAAGTTCAATCTCAGTGAGTCGAAGAACATGGTGAGAAATTGCCAACACTGGAGACAAACGGTGTCGGGAATCGGCATAGATGAACTGAGAAAGAGGATGGACCCGTTTGACGTGAGTTGCTTTTGCTGTGAGATATTTGTTACTACATTTAACCGTGATTCAAGTACCCCGGACGTGAACAAGTATTCAAATCATGGTCAATGTACTTCCACAAGGTATGCTCGCCTATTCGCTACAGACGCCTTGGACTCAGTTTGTTATCCGCGTCAGACAGACAAGGTCTGTGGAACGTCTTTTCAATACGTGGAGAGCAGTTCCTTACGCAAACCAGAAAGGACGACCGGTGAACGTGCAGTACTTCGGTGGTTTAAATCTTCCAGAACTCTACAAACACGTCTCGCCGGAGACACTCGTGGATTCTATTATAGTGAATGCGGATGCTCTCACCCGTGAAGTTTTGCCATCTGCTTCCCGTGCGGCTGGTCGTCCCATTGGGCAGTCCCTTGTCATCACCGACCTCAAGGGGTTCAGGTAAGTCATGCGATGTCGCTAAAATGCTTTTCCACAACTCGACACACCAGCCTTTCACAGTTCTGGCAAGTGAAATCTCTCGTCCAAATGTCGTTCCAAATATCACAAGACTACTTCCCTGAGACGTATGTCCATTAGCAAGACCATTCTTTCTACGTTCGATTTCACTTGCTCGTTGTACAGGATGGGACAACTCGCCATCGTAAATGCCCCGTCTTCATTCACGTTTATCTGGTCTATCGTCAAACCCTGGCTCGCCAAGGAAACTGTGGAGAAAGTCGACATTCTCGGGAAGGACTACAAGGATGTCCTCTTGGAACTTGTGGACGCTGATAATCTTCCCTCCTCTCTCGGTGGAAGGTGCACGTGCGCAGGCGGCTGCGACTTGAGCAGCGCCGGTCCTTGGATGGAAGAGAGGCTGGCAAAGACGGCTGTGGCGAAACGTGTCCATTCCACTGGACCCAGTGGATGCAATACGCCGGCCAACACGTCGTCTGAAATAACCTCAAGTATCAGCACCCAGATCGAGGAAAGCGCGGAGCCAGTGAACCTGATAGACGAGAAGGTCCACGTTGATATAACATCGACAACGGTGACTGTCACTCAGCCAGAGGTGTCATGATACCTGTTCGATTGGTTTTGTTCTAGTGCTCTACGCTCTTTCAATACGTAACCCGAGGCTTATTGTAGTATAGCGTGTTCTCGAGACAAGGCCACAAAACAGGGGATGAGTATTAGACAATAGACAATGTCAAAAGATAGGTATAAAGTCTTGTATCCTGTCCCTCGCATCCTGTGCAATACACTCCGCTATCCACGTAACGTTGCGAATCTCTTGTTCCTTTAGCTTCATATAGCTATAAAACACGCCGTACTGGAACTGTTGCATGAACGCCTGTTTGTTCAAGTGCACTTCCATCCTGAAGAACCGGTCTTCTAGCTGTGCCGCGACACTGAGATCACCAACGTCGTGGGTAGCCTGGGCCGATGAAGAGTTGTCGAAAAAGGAGCGGTACTCGGAAATATTGTCGCACACTGCCCGGACCTGCTCGAGATCATCTGCTTTTGCAAGGGCATTGTTCCCCTCAGGGAACAGTCTGCCGAATGCGGGAAAGAGCCTAGCACGTTGCTCTTTAGTCAGCTCAGTGTCGAAGGAATTGATAGTGATGTTGATTGTTCTCCGATCTGCCTCGAATGCAAGAATGGATTGCATCACTTCAGACGTTGGTGAGCCCAGAGTGCCAACGAAGGTGTAGAAATCCTCGAGATACGCCTTGTAGACGGTGTTACGGACAATTTCGATGTTGAGGTCGTCGAGGTCAGCAGCGGAGAGACAGTCGCGGAAGTATGAAGCTGAATTGCAGTATTCATTAGCATTAGTTTACGTCTTCGTGTCCTGCACTCGCCTAGGGGGGTCTCCACAAGGACACTGTGGTAAAGCTCCTCGACGTTGGTGGCAACGCAAAGAGCTGGCATTGTATCAAAGATCCCGAGGGGGTGACAACGCTCTAAAAGCTCGTGTGTGTCTCTCTCATGCAATGTCCCAGTGATCAACAGAACGACATTGTCGATCATGTAGCCGTACCTGAGCGATTGTGGGATTAGCCCCGCTGCAGGGAATCGTGATGAACGACCAACGTGATATAATCAAGGAATTTGCACAATGGCTCCACAGCGTTGCTGCGTATGAAATTAAACTGGTCAACAAGGATTTGCGTTGCTCTATCGGAAATCGTGGTTGTTGAAAGCGGCGAGGGCTCGTTCGCGAGGAAGTTACCGTAATCGGTCGCAGAAAGCTGAGTCTTCAGATCTACAGACAGAATGAGTATCGTTGACGCCAATAAGGCAGAAGATTCGGCGCGATACCCTCAAGACTCTCGCATTGCGTCAAGCTCGCGTAGTGACCTTGGTTTAGAATACCAGCCTTGTAACCGCGTATGATTCCTTCCAGAAAACCGTTGTTGACCTATATGATATATTTCTAGCATGCCGAGATTTGAATATCAGGTTAAGACGCACGTTGAAGAATAAACCCTCCATGACCTTGCTGAAGGTTTGACTGTAATGTGGTCTTAGTCGCAGTAGTCCGACTCGAAGGGGAATACTGCTCCCACGAATCGGATACGAATTAAACACTTGACCAACCCGTGCCTATTGGTGTGCTGTCAATCCTTCAACGGGCGATCTCAGCCCTTTCGCTCCCCGTCGCGTCAGCCATAATACTAGTGGCCGGAAAGCGATACGTGCTTTACAAACTTGCAAGAGGAGGTATACGCAGCCGCAGAGCCGCCATTTACAGCGGCCCATCCATCGGCAATCTCGCCCATTACTTGGCATGCAATGGCTTTGAAATCCCCTTGCTTGCTTTGTCCATCGTCTGGGGGCTGGGATTGGCGACAGGGTTGACTGTAAACGACGCGTGGAAGATGGTTCCCGACGTACAATCGACAGAATTTATAGCTCCCGTTGGTCCACTCGACGCCCCAGTGCCTGCGGGATCAACGGTCGCCGCAGCGTCAGGACAACTAGGCTATGTCATGGCGTCAGTGTGTTCGGGAACGGCTGGTGTCGCTGGTGTCATCGACTTCGTGGGCGAGCCACAGCTGACTTCAGGGGGTCCAATGCGGGCTCTCGTTTACCCTCCCCCCAACAGTGCCTTTTCTCTATACACGACTCTGAACGGCTTCAACATTTCCATGGAGCAACTTTCTTCTATTCCACAAACCGCCCAGAATCTCATCTGCGTCGATAGCTATAGAGATGGCTTCAGTGGGAATCAACTATGGTATGAAAGCGGTGACAACCAGACGTTATCCATCATTGCCACCACCCCGTTCGAGTCGTCCTTGTATCGCTTCTACGCGACCGCCATTGTTATGGGTGGCACGTTGAATTCCACGTCTCCCACCGTGGGCAATTGCAACACCACCGGAGCCTCGCTCCTCGATTTTGCCATTGCGATCAACGAAGACTCTTGGACTCTCGGCATATTTACTAACGATACGCCAATGGCAACCGGGGTCGTCTTGAGTACGGCGTTGGGCATGGCGATGGGTGCATACAGTTCGGTGTCGTTGCGGTTCACTGGCAACTTGACATCCATGTTGGTCACGCGCTACGAGGTCTTGTTGTTCGCGCCGAGCTACGGGGTCTACGTGCTCATTGCCAACGTCATCGTGTCGGCGATCCGCTTGTTGTTGGACCCGCTCAAGAATCCGGAATTGTTCAACTCGTCCCTGGACAGTACCGTGAACGCGCTTGCGGACCCGTACATGCTGGTGAGAGAGGACAGTGAATTTGTGCTTGCGGAGACATCATTGGAGAAAAAGAAGACGTAAATTTGGACTGGTCACTGGTGGTAACACGTCTTCACTACTTCATCGTACAGTATGTGTATGGTCTGCATATCAATGAAATATTTATTATGGTGGCCCTAGCAAAGCTGCACATGATGGACGTATCTATTATAAGGCTCGGACAGTTATGTACATTCGTACCGTGGCTTTGGAACTGTCGCAATGCTAGACCATAAGGTTGCCTCTAACACTCTTATTGCCTGAAGAGTGCTTGCTGGGTTGCGATGAAACCTAACACTAGCCTACTTCGACGT
Organism: Neotropicomus parvogracilis; assembly: GCA_038088955.1. Classification (NCBI taxonomy): domain Eukaryota; kingdom Fungi; phylum Basidiomycota; class Agaricomycetes; order Boletales; family Boletaceae; genus Neotropicomus; species Neotropicomus parvogracilis. The sequence goes on along the minus strand of JBBPJX010000499.1, from coordinate 2,352 downwards.
CCACTTCAATGACTTGGACGTGTAGCTATACCGTCATCGAATGCAAAACCTACCTTGCTGCTGTAGTAGGACTTGGGTCCAGGTATGTGATGGATGCAATTGGCGACGATAGGGAAGGGATATTGCCTCACTTTTAACTAGTACTCTTACCTGGCTCTGACCAGCAGTCCCATACTCACGAATTGAGGTCTTGTTTGGGTTCTCCAAATCTCGGTTGCATACGAAATCAATGTTGCCCCGGTAAAAACGTTTCCAGACGGACCAAATGCGTAGTCGCGGCTGCGATGAAAATGATGATATTGGTGATATCGGCGCCATCTCCGGTGCACATGTCTACCGCAAACCCGACTTTATCATCACCGGATATATCCTCTTCACTATTTTGATGGCCACGCACCTGTGAGTGATGATGGCACGGGCGAACAGGAGGCGCGAGGCGGTACTCGGTGATAATAAGGGGGACACCCGTTAAAAATGGAACGAGGTGAGGCCCAGGCTCGGTGATCGGTGATCCACGTCAGCACACCAAGTGTTTCGACATATATTCAGGGATGCCCAGCTCACGGCTGTATACCCGCGCGTCGTTGTGCTATACTTCGTCGTCGTTGATAGCATCATTGAGGTCAAACCCAATTGCGTGAGTGGAACGGACGCACGAGATTGAGTGGGCGAACACGACGGTCACTGGTCACATAAATGTGACCTTCCCGCGGGATCTTAGTATGCCTTCCCTAAAGTTATAAATGTTTTATGCCGCCACTTCCGCTACTACCTCGAGGTGGAATGAACTCTCGGGCTATGGACTAAGTAAGCGTCATCCAGTTTAACTAAGTTACGGCGACTAGAAAGTTTCAGGTTCCCGACACTGCTTCGAGACTCGGTCCCGCAGCGGATTAGCTATGCCGCTATCAAATGAAAACCCTACTACCACCGTAGCGGTAATTCCGCCTAGACATGCACTGATGTGACTGGCGGCAGTGGGGGATTACCTCGCTTCTCGCTTCTCTCCTACTAGGTTCTGACCAGCAATCCCGCATCCCTCAGATGTCGTTGGTAGATTCACAGTTCCTCTGGAATTGAGTGCGTTGCATTTGAGCTTATCTTTGGTGCCGTCAATGTTGACCAAACGATCTTACCGTAGTATCCCCTATCGCCCACTTTCATGGCATGAGTGGGAACAACTCGGCCCAATCTTTATTACGGGGGGGAGGGGGGGCAACGGTTGGCTCGCCGATGCTGCAGACATCTTCGCCCTACTGTGCTCTCTTCTCCTGAATACAGCGTCTATCATTCTCGTGGCCTTCATATTTCACTGGCCTACAATTCCCGGATGGAATCCCGAGCCTTAATGGTGTGCTGTCAATCCGTCAACGGGCGATCTCAGCCATTTCGCTCACCGTCGCGTTAGCCGTAATAATGGTGGCCGGAATGCGCACCGTGCTTTACAAACTCGCAAGAGGGGGTATACGCAGCCGCAAAGTCATCATTTACAGCAATCCATCCATCGGCAATCTCGCCCATTACTTGGCATGCAATATCTTTGAAATCCCCTTGCTTACTTTGTCCGCCGTCTGGTGGCCCGGATTGGTGACAGGATTGACTGTAAACGACGTGTGGAAGATGGTACCCGGCGTACAATCGACAGAATCTGCAGCCTCCGTTGGTCCGCTCGACGCCACGGCGTCTGGACAGTTGAGCTATGTCATGGCGCTGGTATGTTCGGGGGTCGCTGGGGTCGCTGGGGATATCAACTTCACGAGCGGGGCATAGTTGATTTCAGGGCTCTCGTCCAAACTTCCCCACCTCCCTACATACCCAACAGTGCCCTTTCTCTACCCACGACTCTCAACGGCTTTGACATTTCCATGGAGCCGCTTTCCATTTCACAAACCGCCTAGAGTCTCATCTGCGTCGACACGTATAGAGATGGCTCCAGTGCTGGACAACCATGATATGAAGAGAGTCACAACCAGACGCTGTCCATCATCGCCGCCCTCCCGTTTCGCTATTTTTATCTCGTTTCTAATCATCCTGGGTGGCATGTTGAAATCTACGGGAAACGCCACCGAGTTTACACCGGACGGGACGACATGGCAAAACGTCATGTCCAACTACCTCTGGGAGCAAGACATTGCAGGACTGCTCTGCAATTCCACATCTACCATCGTGGACAAATGCTCCGTCGGCGGAGCCTCGCTCGTCAATTTCAATTTTGCCTACAGGATCAACAGCGGGCCTTTGTCTCTCAAACATGATTACCAACGATACCCCAGCGGCAGCAAGGTTTATCTGGAGTGCCGCGTCGGGCATGACGCTAGGCACATAAAGTTTGGCGTCGCGGACAACTTTACG
>JBBPJX010000498.1:0-14845 GCA_038088955.1 Neotropicomus parvogracilis | reverse complement strand
GTTCTCTGCGCTTCGCAACTCTTCTGTGTCGCTAACTATACCCCTCTTAGGTGGGAAGAGTGCCGTCCTTTCTGCCATCACGATCGCTCTCGGTGGCAAATCCATTTCCACTGGTCGTGGTAGTGGTCTCAAGTCGTTTATTCGCGAGGGTCAGCAGTGAGTTATATTCTGGCCTTCCTTACCCAGTTTCACTAATACCTTCACGCAGGAAAGCGGAAGTCACTATTGTGCTCAAGAACCAAGGCGAAGAAGCATACAAGCCCAAAGAATATGGGAAAAGTATTGTCGTCCGACGTTCGTTCACGAGGGACGGTTCTTCGTGGAAAATCATGAGCCGGGATGGTACCCTCATCTCCAGCAAAAGGGACGAACTGGCTGCTATCTGTGACCATATGAATATTCAGGTCGATAATCCTATGAATGTTCTCACCCAAGGCAAGATTTCGACGATCAAGGGTGCTACCAGTTATTTATCTGTATTTCTAGATGCCGCACGACAATTCTTGAATGCTTCTCACCCTTCTGACAAGTACAAGGTTTGCATCGTCTCACGATCTCCCGTCAATTTTGCCTATAACACTCGCGGCTAGTTCTTTCTTCGAGGAACGCAACTGAGCCAGCTCAGCGAAGAGTATGATACTTGCCTGGACAACATCAACCAGACAAAGAGGTTGCTTCATCAGAAGAAACAGATCCTTCCGGACCTCCGTGCAGTGTTCAAGGAAGCCTCCGCCCGGTTTCAAGAGGCATCTAAAGCCCGCGAACAGCGGTTCAAAGCTGATGAGCTCAAGAAAGAACTTGCTTGGGCGCACGTAGCTGCTAAACAAGAGGCAAGCCTTGTCACTCAACCTAATACCGTGACACTCAGTTTTTATCATATAGGAGATGGAGGCGAAGTTCGAGGAGCTGGCCAAGGGGGAGCGCCGTCTGCCGCGAATCGAGGCAGAACTTCAAACAGCGGAGGTACGTCTGCCCAACTCAATCTTACATTATAACACAACTCTCCCCTAGTCCCAGTTCCGACTGGCCTCACAAGAAGTCGAGCGTTACGAGAAAGAACATTCCGAACTTGGGAATATCGATCATCTGAATGCTCAGCGAAATGAACTTCAGGAGAAGATGCGAGTCAATAAGAATAAACTCGGCGACTTTAGAGTGGGTGTCATTTAATAACGTCAAGTGCTGTTGTATAAGGTTACTTCTTTAGAATGATCAAAACGCGATGAATTCTAGCTTGACGGCCTTAAACAGGTCCATCAAGGATTATGACGAGAAAATCGCGGAGGAGGCTCGTCGCTTGGAGACTCATACACAGGCGAAGCGGGAAGAGATAAATCGTCGTCTCGACTCAGCAAAAGATGCTGTTGCCGAAGCTGATCGTCGACATAGGGATATCATTGACCAGAAACGCAATAAAATTGGCGAAAGGGATGATATCAAGTCGAAAGGTCAAACTGGTGAAGGCAAGAGACAACAGCTTCAAGAGCGAATCATTGAATGTCAGACTATGATTAACAAGTGCAAGGAGCAAGAGAAAAATAGTCTAGCCCCGTATGGCCATGATATCAAGAGCGTATTGCAGACCGTCAACAAGATGCATTGGCATGGGGACACCCCCATTGGTCCACTTGGCTTGTATGTGAAGCTCAAGGACCAGAAGTGGGCGTCGCTCTTGAAGGCACAGCTGGGAAACCTAATGACGTCTTTCGTCTGTACGGATGCAAGAGACCGGCCACAACTGAAGAAAATCCTTGACCAGTCAAAGAAGTACTTCTATTTGTTTGAGCCTCGTGTTTATCTGATCATCTATTAGCGTTCACGTCAACGTTATCATATCAGAAAGAGATTTATTCGACTACCGGGCTGGTGAGCCACGTGAAGATGTCCTCACAGTTTTGCGCGCTCTTGTTGTGGGTTGTCTGCTGGGATAAAACAATGATGACTGACTCCTGCTGAGACAGGTTTCCGACCAATACGTACTCCGAGTTTTGATCAACTCGGCGAATATTGAAAGGACAGTGCTTGGGACGGACCGCAAAGCTGGCGATGATACCCTTAAACGCCTTGGTGGGGGTGGTGTTGCGTGGACCGCTGACCACATGCGAGTGACTAGATACCCGTATGTGCTCGCTGGTTTTCTGTTCCGTCTACCACTCACCATTGGTGAGTTAGAGAGGGAGGTGGTTCGTCCATCAATCTACCGAGGGTAAAGGCCAATGATCCACGTAGCATGCTGTTTACGGTGAATGATCTGGCTGCACGTCGGTAGGTGCACCATCTTCAGCCCGCCGCTAATACGTCTCACTCTGATCTGGTAGCGATTGGGAGAAGCATCTACAGGGTGCCGAATCAGAATACAAAACAATCCAAGCCGAAATTAACCATTGTCGTCAAGTCTACGACAGTCTATCGCATGATATCGAGAAGCTTTCTGTTAGCCTTCAAATATGTTTTTGACGGAACGCAGCAATAAGAGTGTTTTTAGGTGTTAGAACGTAATGCCTACGAGGATTTGCGGAGGGCAAAGACATTACATGCTCAGCTTCAAGAAGAGGCCAATGAAGAAATGCCAGCCGGGATCTCTGGCTTACAAAACGCAAAAGACGTGCGTAGCTAGTTCGTTCTATCCATTATTTGCATCGACCTTCTACCACTCGCAGGAAGCCGAGGCTGAGAAAGCCTCTGTGTTGGAGCAATATGCCGATCTTGCAGCGCGGAAGGCTGTCATTGATGGACAGCAGGCATCGCTTCTGAGAGAAATGAATGGAATCAAGGAACAAATCCAGAACTTTGAACAGCACCGCAGTGGGATTATGGTTAGTACGTTCCATTGCTTACCGCATGAGTCTAAATCAGCTTCTATGCAGACCAAAATTGAGGAGGCCGTGACGAGTCGGTTAGAGGCTCAAAAGAATCAACAACACTATCAAGCGAAGCTAGAAACCGAGAGAAGAAAGGTTTCTGACGTCGACGCTATTGCAAAAACTCTTCAGGAAGAATTTTCCAGCTGGTCGGAACACGCAGAGAAGTATTGTGAAAGATTCGAAAATCCTCGCAAAGTGACCGAGGTACAGCGCCAACTCGAGTCGGTTCAAGCAGCCCTGAAGGAGCGAGAACGCCGGTATAACGCACACTTCGAATGATGATCTCCCGCTGACTTGATTCCCTAGACAAGGTGCGACTATTGAAGAATTGACCATCGAAGTGAACAAAGCGAAGGCCGATCTGGATAACGCTGAACGTGATATTCGTAGTCTCTCTACTCTCAACCACGTAAATCACATTCCTCTTTGCATTCGCGCAACGGAAACTCACAGCTCGCGCAGGCATTGCGAAACTCCCTTTTGATTCGTCTGGATAGGTGGCATGAATTCCGTCGTCATATTGCTCTCCGTTGCAAACTTGTGTTCCAGTACCATCTCTCCGAGCGGGGTTACTATGGCAAAGTCTTATTCGACCATGTTAATCAGACGCTTCAGCTGAAGGTCCAAACCGATGACCAAACATTTACCCAGGGGAGAGATAAAGATCCTCGGTCTCTGAGTGGTGGAGAAAAATCATTCTCGACCATCTGCCTGCTCCTATCGTTGTGGGACTCGATTGGTTGTCCACTACGTTGTCTTGGTAATTGAACACCCTCCGCTTTCTACTGTCACCTGACACAGCCTCAGATGAATTCGATGTTTTTATGGATGCAGTCAATCGCCGCATCAGCATGCGCATGATTGTATGTGTTCAACATAACATCTCTTACTTCCTTTGTCTTACCGCAGAGCAGATCGACACTGCGAATGCATCTGACAAGAAGCAATACATTTTGATCACACCACAAGATATGGGTAACGTTCAATTCGGGAACACTGTCCGAGTGAACAGGATGAGCGACCCTGAGCGTGGCCAAGGTACCTTGATATTCGGTTAAGATTCTTGCTCGTTCTCTTCCAACCCATTTTACTCCGCGACTACAAGTAATCTTCCAAATTTATTTACTCTTCGCACATTAATCCAAGCATGGCGTCATGTCACCCACACGTCTCGATCGTGACCTGTGCTCCGTCGCCTCCGTCACTCTTACCCACCGCACGGACATCAAATCGTTCTACACATCACAGGATGTCGCTCTGGGGATAGTGCGTTGTGCTGTCAGATAGTCCTTCTCGCTGTCTACGGAGACATCTGGGCCGATGGCCGTATCGAGCAGAATGGGACTGGCGAGCCGCGACTCTCAGTGAGGAGGTGGCCCACCATGTAGTCGGTGCCGCGGAGAGGGGTTGCCTTGAGGGCATGGTGTATACTAGATACCTCCACTTGCGGGACAGGTCTATTTGTTATACCCCCGAGTGAACGATGCAGTCATATCGTATGGCAAAGCTTTCGACTAGTGCAGCACAAGAAAACCAGTGATTAAAGATACCAATATACTACTCAGTCGACGAGCCTCTTGCCTTCATCCCTGAATCGCTTAAGCTCCTTCTGCCAGGGCTCCCAGACTTCTCCGTACTTCTTAAGAAGGCGTGCAAGCTCTTCTCTCTGCTCTCTCTGTGACGGACATGATTAAGATGGGTAAAGTACCGTAGGGTTGTACCATTGGCTCACCAGATTCCACGGTTCCTCACCACCGTAAACATCGGTGAAAAGATCACGGAGGTCGCTCTGCTTGAGTGTTTCCGCACGCTTGAGTGTGCTGACAACATCGTTCTTGAGCTTAGCTTTGAGCTCCTCTTCTTCTCTCCCGTTCCACCAGCCTTGCGACTCCATGAACAGCCGGAAACGTGTGATTGGGTTGTCGATTTTCTTCCTATTCTCGACCTCCTGCCTGCCACGGTATGCAAACGAGTCATCAGAAGTAGAGTGGTGGCCAACGCGGTATGTCATGGCTTCGACCAGTACAGCGCGTCCGCTTTCGAGGCATCGTCTGCGTGCCTCCTTCACGGCATTAAAGACTGCCAGGATGTCGTTACCGTCCACTCTGACGGTGTCAATACCGTATCCGGGTCCGCGTGCAGCTATACCATCGCCATGATACTGTTCGTGTGCAGGTGTTGAGATGGCGAATCCATTGTTGCGTGCCAAGAAAATGGTTGGAGTTGGGATCGTCGAAGCAAGAAGCATCCCCGCGTGAAAGTCTCCCTCCGATGCTGCACCCTCTCCAAAGAAGACGCATGCTACATTTTTATTGCGTCTCTCCGGATCGCGCCTAAGTGCAAATCCGACGCCCGCTGCCTGTGGTATCTGGGTTGCAAGTGGAGATGAGATGGTATGGAAGTGATGTTCGACAGATCCAAGGTGCTACACGGAGAGGTTGGCATGAGACGTAAGCGAAACGATAGAATTACGGATACCATGGGCATTTGTCGACCCTTTCCGCACTTGTCCTCGTAGTTTCCAAAGCACTGGGCCATTACTGCATTGATGCCAAAGCCTCTCCATAGGAGAACGCCCATTTCACGGTATTGGCCTGATGTTTCCCGTCGTTGGGATAGATACACGGAAATAGAGTAAAGTAGCGCACCTAGTACTCTGACGTGGCGTGAGGAGGGCGTAAGATAGAACGGACAAATATATTACACACTCGTCATCGTTGGCCAAGGCCGCAGCGGTACCGATAATGGTGGCTTCTTCGCCATGCTAGGAGAATGTGATGAGATTCGCAAAGGGAAACGGTGCTTGGCTCACTGAAGTCATCTTGGGAATATTGATTAGATCCGCGTTGAGAAATGATGAATGGAAGTGACGTACATAGAATGATATCTTGCCCTGACGTTGGACGTTATACAAGATGTTGTCCATGGTTGGCAAGAGCTGCATGTGTTCGTATCTGTGGACAGCGATGCTCGTGTGACAGTCGAGATAAGCAGAGGAGTTGGAACGCACAGCTTGCGAGCAAACTCTGGGGTGATCTACACAGGTTGTTGAGCAAGGCAGACGCAGGGAGAGACGAACGGACATACATCTGGCAGCTCTGCCCCTTCGACTGGGACGCCGACGCCATCTAAGACTCTGTAGGTGGGTATCTGGCCTGGTCCTTGTGCGACAGAATTGAAGAAGTGGGGCTTCGGGCACACTGGTGAGCTTGAAGCGGGGAGAACGGGGTGGTGGTTGTGAGCGAGCTTGGGCGCTGCTGTTGCGAGTGCTCGTGCACGGGCAGGGAGGCGAAGAGGGACACGAAGCGAGGTGAGCATTTGGTGGAGGAAGAGTTCAAGGCTCGGAACTTGGCCCATGATACAAATGCATTACGTCAGGCTGGTGGTAGTTTGGCCGCCTCGTCCGCTGCCTTTCTTCGACCTCCCAACAGCAATGTCACGTAGTCTGCATCTCCCAACACGCGAGTCTCCTCCCTTTCCTTCGTGCCAGACCTCGCCTTGGCCTTGGATTTCAAACCAGCGCGTCTCTTGGCTGTCTGAACGGATGGCACCGTCTGAATCGCCGGTGTTGGTTGGGGAGTCGTCGACGCCGTCTTTTTCTATGCGGAAGGATGAGCGTACGACGACGACGACGAGACTTTGGAGCGACTTGCGACTCGTTTGTGTAGTTTTGCGCTTTTGCCCATGAGGACGGTGCGACAGAAAATATTCCCACGAATCGACCCGGAGAAAGACTGAAAACCGCTCAATCCTCTTTTTCTCTTTTTCTTCTTCAACGCCCACCATGTCGCTCCAGCCAGTGCCCCCCTCTTGGAAGGTGCGCCTCTCCCTTACCCCTCCCCCGTCCTCTTCTCACCGTCTGTCCTTCACCAGGATCTCGGAAAGTCCTCCAACGACCTGTTGTCAAAGGACTACCCGTTCTCCGGCACATCCCTCGAGGTCAAGACCAAGACCCCCTCAAAGGTTGTCTTCAAGGTTGCTGGTCTCCGTGACTCCAAGACTCAGGGCATCACCGGTGATCTCGAGACAAAGTACACCGATTCCAAGAACGGCCTTGTTTTCACTCAGACGTGGACAACCTCTAACCTCCTCAAGTCCCAAGTCGAGCTTGAAAACTACATCGCCAAGGGTTTGAAACTCGATCTCACCACCTCTTTGGTCCCCGACAAGGGTTCGAAGTCTGCTCTCTTCAACGCCATCTACAAGCAGTCTGGCGTTCACACACGTGGTGCCTTGGATGTTTTCAAGGTTTCATTTCATTGGTCCCCTTCCCCTCATCTCTTCTCATCTCGTGTATAGGGCCCCACCTTCACTGCGGACACCGTCTTCGGTCGTGACGGCTTCCTTTTCGGTGCCGAGGCTGCCTACAACGTCACCGAGGGAAAGATCACCCGCTACTCTGCTGCTCTAGGCTTCAATGCCCCCGAGTATGCCGTCACCGTTCACGGTCTCAACAACCTCAACACCTTCTCTGCGAGCTACTACCATCGCGTCAGTCCCGATGTCGAAGCTGGTGCCAAGGCTGTTTACGATACCAAGTCGACAACCTCGGGTGTTGCTCTTGAAGTCGGTGCCAAGGCGTATGTTGGTTTTACCCGTATCACATCCGATAGGACCAACCTTTTTTTTCAGCTTCCTTGATTCCGCCGCGTTCGTCAAGGCCAAGATCAACAACTCTGGCGTCCTTGCTCTCGGTATATCCCCATTCTATCCATCCGCGTTTCGTTCGACTAATGTTGAACGCAGGCTACACCCAGACTCTCCGACCGGGTGTGAAAGCCTCGTTCGGTCTTGCTCTCGATACTCAGCGACTGAACGACGTTGCCCCTACCGGCCCTGCCCACAAGGTTGGCGCCTCTATCACTTTCGATGCCTAAAATTATTCCATAGCGTATTCGGATGTGGCTCGCTGCATTCATAATAATGCAATCATGTTGATGGACATCTTGTTGTGAACTCTGACTACATACTAGATGGATGAACGAAACCCTGAATGCTACTCCGATACCGTAGGTGGTACATTGCCAAATAACTGTCTGGGTATTTTACGGACAATGCAATGCAAGGCGTCATGCAAATACATCGCGAAGCCATGTTTCATAGTCGTACGCCGGCTCTCCAGCTTCATTCTTGGATGAAGGTAGCACCTCCCGTAGATAGTCGATTGCACCAAGAGGGAGATGAGCCAACCTCATATCCAGCTCTGTCACAAATGGCTGCACGAGGTCTTGGTAAAGCTGACCAGCGCAGTCGTACGGATAGAACTTACCTTGTCCCCCGCGATCCCGCGGAAGGATTCTCGAAGCTGTTCTGGCGAAGTTTGATCTTCAGTAATATCCACCTATGCCAACCGTCGTCAGTGCCCGAAATTATTTGGCTAACACTGCATACCAAAAGATTGATGAAGGCTTCAAAGGTTACTGCTCCATAATCTTGGACGAGTTGATCGTAGATAAAGGCCATGTCCTCATCCTGTTTTTCCGTTCGTAATCACATCGTCTGCATGTCAAGTTCTGCGTACCGAGTACACGACACCAAGACTCGCCAGAGCCGCAATAAATTCAGACAGGACGAGGGTGTTGGTCTCGTCGCGGTCAAAGTACCGAAACGTGCCTTCAAATTGTTCTAGCTGGGCCGGTGTCAAGTTGGTCATGTTTCTCGATACAATCTGTCACCCGTCAGCATGCTCCACGGAGGTGAAACAGAGAAAGAGACACGTACCTGATTGTCGATGAAAGATATCTTCTTAGCAATGGCTTGAGTGACTAGTTCGAGTTCAAAATCGAGGTCTTGCCAAGTAAATATTGTATAGTCGTTTTCCTCGACATTTGCCTCGGTGCAATCATTTTCAGCCTTCGCTACACGAGCCAGGGCATCGGCCAAGCCGGGAACTCGGAGTTGTATTTTCCGCACTTGCTCTTGTTGTTCCTTCAAGGAGATAATATAAAGAGCTTAGTCGATAAAGCGACCGAAAGGAAAGATATGGTCAACCTCTAATGGACCCTCGACGCTCGCCAGATCGAGCGAGACGCCGTGTAGCCGCTGCGAAAAGTCGTTGGCGAGATCTGCAAACTGTTTTCGGAGAGATTCTTTGATCCTGGGTATTGTGAGACGGGAGCATAGGCCTGACAGCACACCTACTGTCGTATTTGTGCATTGATTGATCGAGAACGCTTTGCCTCGGAGTCTAGTAATTCATTCCATGCAATGCCTATGTCCTAGTGATCACGTATAAGCGCCAGATGAAAAAGAGTTTCAGCTCTGCCAACCAAAAGTGAGAGTCCAATAGGAGGAACATATTCTCTCAATCCATACGTCCGAAGTTTCGTTTGAATATTGCCAAAGAGGGTGGTGACATCTTGTCGTTCCGCGACCCAAATGCGTTTCGTGGTTTGTTTGTATGTCGTAAACGCTGAGGATTGGCCCTTGGCGTCTGTGTATGTGCCGGTGAATTTACTTGCCCTCCACTGATCCTGGACTTCGGCCAGCGCGCGAAGTAACTATGAATGTCAGTCAGTTCGAAACGGAGGAGAACCACAGAACCCAGCGAACATTGCGAGCCCTGCGCTCATAATCATTCTTGCTTATCCATACCGATTGCATGAGTTCCGCAAATTTCTCAACACGACGGGAGACCGTTTCCGCTTGGTCTATACAGGTGACTCGTAAACAGCGAGATTCTTCGAGAGCATTACATACTGACCCATTGTGGAAAAAGCATGAAAATAGCTGGCAATATAAGTCATAACACTACGTTCGTCTGGGCGGTCCGAGTCACACAGATCTTCGACTTCGAGTAGTTGCTGGCAAAGAGACCTCGAGGGCAGCGCCAGATGAAAACTAGACAACACTGACTGGGATTCCAAGATGATCAGCGGCTACCTGGAACGCCAGGCGTGTATTTCCATGTCGATCGGCCTGTTTTGATGTCATACCCAGGAAATGAAATCAAGAAATGCACCTTACTTTGTCCAACTTGTCATAATCAAGAAGGTCCGGTCGATGGCAATGAATAAGGGCGCATCTAGAAGGATGGATTGGAAACCTAGTGAAAGAACGCGAATGCTTACAATGCAAGTCCATCTGACCAGCTGATAGAAAAGTCCTGGACATCGACCTCCCTATACGGGGCCGTTTTTCGCTGACACCAAAGCAAAAGCCCCTCCTTCGCTGAGAGACCCTCCGCGCTTAAGGTGACACTCAGGAAATCATTGCGCCGCGATTTGCACATCACTCACCTGATGTCTGCGATCGTGAAACGTAGGACGAGGGTCCATATCATACCCAGAATAAGCTTCAAATTGCCGTCTATGATATCTACATCGGATCTCTATGAGCAATAGAGTCTTGCTATGTTTTGCTCAGGACGACAGCACCTTCAGGACCAATGTTGGTCAGCTTGATGCCTCTCTGTCTGATGAACTCCAAGGCCATGTTCACGTTCTCTGCTTTTTGAACGCGCATCCTCGGATTTCTGTTATATCTCCCGAGCGAGGTATCTCCTGAAAGTGACCTGAGACCCGACATGATGCAAGGTGTGGGTCGCAGTTACCCATAATCTCCTGATGCAAGTGAGCAACCGAGCTACGAAGCGTGATAAAGAGTCGGACGTACCATTAATTGAATCAAGCGCACACCATCAGAGAGATCATGCACGAGCGAATGCATGGGAGGGTGTCCATTGGCCTCCAACTTGGTGTTGAGCCTGGAGATCCGAAATAGGGACGTGGGCCGACGCTGCACAACACAGAATGTGGGCGCACCATTTGCAAAATGTTCGCTCCTGGGTCGAGTCCATGAGCGTCTCGTATTTCTTTGAGGTACGAGGATAAGACGAGGGACTGCCAGTAGTGGTAAGTCGGACGCGTCGACGCGCAGATTACACATCCGACGCGCCCACATCTTGGTCCTCGTCCACCATGGCCGCAACCCAGTTCGACCGCATATATCATGGTTTGGCTCCAGAAGTAGGCAGTAAGTAAGATTCCTCTACGAACGGCACTCTCCAGACTCATAGCTGCCTCCAGAATTGCGGCTCGCAGGCAGCGGCATGGCCTGGAAAGGTGAAGAAAACGAAGCAGTGACGGCGATACCCGCAGACGAGATCAAATGGGCACAATGGTTTCGTGTCGCGAGAAACTTCCAACTTAGAGTCGGGCTCAAGGACAGGCGGAGAGAGACTTTTGATGGTTTCGTACGCGAGGTGCGTGAAAAGCTGCCACTCATTCGAGGCAGAAGCCGACGGACGGTTCTCATGACAGGATCACGACAAACTCGCAGGTTTACTCAAGCAGCACTTTGCCGTGGCGTTGGAGTCGAAGGATGTAACGTTCAAAGGGTGGAACTGGGGAGTCACCGATATTCAAGGTTTGCTTTCAGAGCATTTACGGGATGTCACGCCGGTTCTCATTTCTGCTTAGGACAGGACCTGGCTTTTCTGGTGTCGAATAAGACCGCCTTTGAGCTACCTTTGAAGCAGGTCGCCAATTCCAACATTGCCGGAAGGACAGAGGTATCCCTCGAATTCGCGTCCTCATCGGGTGGTAAAAAGGCTTCCAGAAATGCTCTAGATGAGATGGTTGAGATCCGTTTCTACGTTCCTGGCACCCACACAAAACTTCGTGGCTCGGACGCTGGCTCACAAAAATCTGATGCGGAGGACGAGGGTGGCGAGGAAGTCAGTGCAGCCCAAGCCTTCCACGATGCCATTAAAGACAAGGCAGAAATCGGACAAGTCTCTGGCGACCTTGTTTTAAGTTTCGAGGAAGTGCTCGTACTCACGCCTCGTGGACGTTACGATGTGGACATGTTTCTCGACTTTCTACGACTTCGTGGCAAGACGTATGATTACAAAATCCTTTATTCGAGTATCTCAAGGCTGTTCCTGCTCCCCAAGGATGATCAACATGTTCTCTTCATTGTGAGTATCCTTTCAGGTTTTCGAGGCGTCATCTCAGCCATGAGCAGCTTGGTCTTAGCACACCGATTAGACAAGGCCAAACCAGATACCAATACCTAGTCATGCAATTCGCGCGAGAGGAAGAAACGACTGCTGAACTAAATATGTCGGAGTGCGTTCACAGTTTTTTTATTATCGTCTCTTGGGGCTGAGTCTGCGCCAGAGAAGAGCTCGAGAAATATGATAGACTGAAAAAGAACTATGAAGACCCCACATTTGAAGTCGTGTCAGGCGTCTTCCGTGCGCTGTCAAAGAAGAAAATCATCGGTTCGGGAACCTTTCAAAGGTAAAGTAGTTCCACTTCTCTTTCCGTTTCAGATACTCAAGTATGCAATGGTAGTCGTGACGGGCATCCTGGCATCAAAGCCAACCTCAAAGCCGTTCAAGGTGACCTATTCATGCTCGAAAAATACATCTTTTTCGTGTCCAAACAGCCCACGCTCGTCGAGCTCTCTGACATCCACCAATGTGTCTTTTCTCGCGTCGGCGCAAGCATGGGTGCTAGTGCCGCACGTACGTTTGATCTCAAGATCGTCACCAAGAGCGGGCCAGAATACACCTTTACTTCGATCAACAAAGAGGAGCATGAGCCTGTGGAAACCTTCCTCAAGGATAAAAAGGTCAAGATTAAGAACGAGATGGTGGCCGATGTAGATATGATGATGGCCGCTGGTGCTGGCGACTCGGACGAGGAGATGCAAAGCGTTGCGAGCAGTGGTGACGAACAACCGAAACCTAGAATCGGAGGAGACGAGGACGACAGCGAGGAAGGTTCGTGGAACGATAGTGTACCCGGTTTTTGCTGATGCCGTTCGTTTAGACGAAGATTTCCAGGCGTCGTCGAGCGACGAGGGCTCACCCAGCGAGAGCGACTCTGGGTCTGAAGGCGGTGTCACGGCCTCGGACGCGAGCGGTGACCGAGAATTGGCTAGGGCTGCAAAAGGTGGAAAGAAGAAGCTCACCAAGAAAAAGGCCAAGGCAGAGGCAGACGGGAGCGATGCAGAAGACGAACCAAAGAAGAAAGCCGGCAAGCCCAAGGTCAAATCTAAACCAAAGAAAAACGACGGGAACGATGCGATGGACGTCGACGACGAGAAACCAAAGCCTAAGCCTAAACCCAAACCAAAAGCCAAGGGGGGCGATGACGATGGGCCAGCCAAGAAGAAACAAAAGACGTCGGTTTGATTAGTGCACGGGCATGTTTATGTTGCCATACTGTCGCGTTCGTCTCGCTCTTTGCTCTCCTATCCGTACGCAGTTTCCAGTCATCTATAATATTTGTAGGGTACAGTAGACACAATCATCGCCCGCGATTAAGACAAGCCGCAATCGGACGATGGATGAAGCGATACGGAGAAGCACGATGCGTTATAGTTGTGCAACCTCTTTCCGTTTTGCCAACAGAGAGCCGGGCTCAAAAGCGACATTGGCATCCTGTGCCTGGCTAAAGGGAGGTGGTACATTGACTAGAGGTTGTGCAGGACGACTGGATACAGATTGTTTCCGTGTTCGGGAACGAGCGAGCGGCTTTGCTTGAGAAAGCAATTCCCCAGTTTTGGCAAAGAGCACATTGCGCTCCTGGTAAAGAACGTACGACTGGGACAGATGAGCATTATAACAGAGTCCAAGGTCGTCTGGTTTACTCACACGAGCGACAAGTATGGCCTGCATCCACTTTTCGCCGTCCGTGGGATTGCAAGAAAATACATGAAGATAGTCTGCGGCGTTTTCAAACATGGAAAGATGGTCAGTGGACTTGATGGCAAACACGAAGGCCTTGGGTGATTTGTGTCGACGTGTCACAAGGTAGGCATCAAAGTTTGACAGCGAGCACAGAAAGACTTCGTCTTTGCCCTAATAGTTTGGATGAGTGATGGGACCTAGTAAGCTCTGCAGTATCAAACATTACCGTGTCACGCTTCGACAACCACAAGCCGTGTTCGCGAAGCTCCATCCAACGCTTGCTCCATTTTCCTCGTTTGCTCTCCCATTCGACCCAGCCACGATAGGTGGGGGAGCTAGAAGGTAAAGTCTAGGCCGAATCGGTAAGCAACTCTCGTCTGACTACCGAGGATGACTGACAGAACGACTCAATAATTGTGCTAGAGGGGTTTGCTTGATGACGAAAGCATTTAATAGTTTGTCCTTATTCCACGAAGCCGACACATCGGCCAGGAGTTCATAATCCCGTACGGGGCGTTCTGCAATCGATGTCAACTTCAACGTGGAGAAGATGAGGCAAAACGTTCCTACCCATTCCATAATCTTGAGCCATCTCGAAAACCATCCATGGCTCTGATCTATCTAGCATGCCTTGCCTTGCCACCGTGTCTACTACATCTCCGGCGTTCGTGGCAGGCGTGATCTCTACCAGGTTAAACCGTTGCATGTCACCGATGAAAATCCTTTGCTGTACCACGGGTCCCCTGGATACGAGTTGCGGTGGTGTGGAGTCTGAGATCGGCAATGGTGGAACAGGTGGTCGTTGCACCGCCCGCTGCGAAGTGTCGTTCTCTCTGTCGATGGATGATCGAGGAACGCTTGCTGGCGGTCGGCGACCATCTTCTGAGATCCGAGTTGACTTGGTGTGTTGTTCATGCCCCGCTGAGGAAGCGTCACGTCCAGCGCGTGCGTTGCGACTGGGAGCGGCGGCTGTTGCACTGCGTGCTAGGCGAGGAGCCGACGTTTGGTCGACGGATGACCGTTGGGTCTCAGAATGCCTTCCGCCGGGTCGATGGAAGGAGCGCACAGACTTTAAAGGTCTATCCTGCGATGATGTCTCGGGAACTCTGGGGTTCTTTTGTTGGGCGTAGGTTGTGCGGTCCGTGTGCCTCCCTCGAGATGAGCTTCGAGAGACAGCACCATAACCAGGGCCGCGAGGAGAGGTATTATTGGTGAGGGCGGAAACATCATAAGTCGGAGGAGCCTTCACGGGCGGTATGCGGGAGCAAGTCTGGAGATTCAAGAGCTTTCTGGTCAAGTCTTCTACTGGAAACGTCTCAGTAGGTGGGGGTCGCGGACC
>JBBPJX010000497.1:0-14860 GCA_038088955.1 Neotropicomus parvogracilis | reverse complement strand
AAGGAGAACTAGTGGTGGAAATGCAATGATGAGGTGCTGCGCTGCAGGCTTCCTCTCGGGGAATATCAGCGGCTTGACTGTGAGGGAAATCGGTCTCTTATCAAATCACGGAGTCTTCTTCGTCGTTGTAAGTATTCTCTCAAGGTGTTACTTCGACAGATCAATATTTGATGCTGCCTGCAGTTGCTCGATGTCACAGTCCAATGTTGAACGTTGACATTGCTAGGGAATTCTCATATCAATGGTCGATCCCGGTCGCCATGTTGGTCGACACTCAGGATCATGTTTCCTCTTCTGGATCTGGATAATAAAGTGTGAGCCTGGTACGAAGTTCAAGTTCTCTAAACCCGTTTTCATGATATGACATTGGCTGGTTCGCATGTCGACCGCGTGGCTGCAAATTTTGTTCTGCACTCATTCTTCGCGAGGCAACTATGTCATGCACGCATGTGACACGCCTGGCACTGATTCTTTTGACCTCGCCAGCCCATTCCACCATCGTTTCATCTTTTGCGTGAACTATCAGATTTTTGCCCTATCCGCCTTATTCTCTTCTCACCCTTGCGTTCAAGCATGCCATGACATTTTTTTTCTCTAGATACCGCACACACGTCGAGCCCGAATGTACAATTCTCTCGAGCTCGCCAAGGCTTTCTCAGTAAACCCGGCTGTGCTACGACTGATTTCATTGCGTATGCAAATCGTCCAAAGACTCCCTCGTACAACTACGCAGGTGCTATTTTTGCTCGATCAACTGGTCATGACGAAACTCACTCCTTAATGGCAGCTTCTGTGATTAAACGCGACCGGCGCCGATTTTTCATAGACAAGTCCACAAGGGAGTGATTGGCGCCTACTGAGTAGTGATACGCTTTTCCAGTTGTCTGGGGCGTCGAGGCTGTGCTGACTCGACAGTTTGGCGCTTTACTGGATGTCGCCTTTTATATTTCCAGGGCACACGGAGGTTTGTCAACATGAACTTCGAGAGGTGTCAACGCCTGCCAAGCGTCACAAACCTACGCTGGTCCCAAGACGCCTGCAATTTGGGAAAATGCCGAAGTGAAAAAGTTACGTCTAAAGGGGGTTTCGTGCGATTCTAGGTCCCACAAGGAAGTCGTGTCGCAACAGTCCGCATCAATTTTCTTGGTTACATTGGGCACGAGAACCGATGCGCTAACTCAGTTGAGTTGAGGCGGGAAAGCCCGTGTGGGTGGTATCTCGAGCGAGCGCTGGAAAGTGGCAAATGCGTTCAGCCACAGTGGGTACGAAGATTACTCCCACGCCCTCAGACAAAGTTCTTGCAGTACCCTCATCGCCTGCCTGGGACCGGAAGTGGCTGAGAAATGAGTCAGAGTCATTGACCCCATCTAGACATGCTCGGTCACTTTCTTGTGCACTTACCTGGCACTAGTGCATTGGTTCGGTCACTTGGCCGGCTGCTAGAATTTCGCCGTACTATCCCGTATGTCTTCAGCACTTGCCAATGCGATCCAGGTTTGCCCACTTTGGCCATATAAATCACTGATCACTCATTCGTTGCTTCTTGGATCCCCGTCCATGAAAACATAGCCGACATATTGCAGTCCTCGTGAAATCGAGACATTAGGTGACTCGCACTTGGAACGGTGATAGATACACTCCATTCATGCCCTGGAACTGGACACCATTTGGTCAAAGTGTCCAAGAGACCCTGAAACGGAACATACAAGTTTGAATCCGCGTTCGGTGGAGTCAAACTTACGCGACTCTGCGCGCTTCGTCGATGACGCTCCACTATGCTTAAAGGGTTCATGAAAGTTGTCCCAGCTAACTTCATGGTATAATGTTCACCTTACAATGACAGCCATGTCTCACTTCCCGACCGTAGTCTCCACATTCCATCCATCCTTGATCCATCCATCTCACTCGGGCAGCGATTTAGCTCAACATCGTAACGGTGCCGAACTATTGAAGCGCTTGTCGAACCAAACACTTGCCGTTCTCATGCCGACTGCGAAGATGGCTCCACAGGTAGACATTTACCCCCCTTCCCAAGCGTCTTTCCTCATGTCTACCGCAGTCTCCAGCTCTTTCGCCCTCGTAGACAGCCCTGGCCTTCCGTCGTCTATATGCGCCTGGAGCAGCTCCCGAGCTCATAGTGTGGGTGCATAGACGAGACATCGAACTATCTTGGTCAAAACGTACTTGTCCGCTGGGAATCTGTTGCGCTCTTAATCAGCTCACTCCCACATGCAGAATACCCACATCGTCAAGTCGTTCGCCGAGATCGATCTGGAGACGTATTTATCGCAGCCGAAATAGTTTGCATATCACTCAAGTGGGATTGGTGTCCGTCCCGAATCACTGCACGTTTTCAATCGTGTGGAGGGCGTCGTGTGACAAATTCGACATGGCGATTGCGTGGTCGACGGAATGAAATGTTTGGTGCTAGGAAGTCGTCAGGGATGCGTATGGATGGCTAGACGAACGTATCAAGGTCACCGGATATACCTTGGTCGTGGTGCAGATTTTCTCGAGGTGCATATCAAGCGCGTGTTCTCGCAAGAATGATACGTGAGGTATGGAACAATAGTTGATTTCTTCGTGATGTAAATCTAAACAAGCAGCACAGACTGCATTGATAAGAACGCCGACAGAGAAACAAATCGGAACGTGAGTGACCATCTTATAGCCGATGTTCAATTCACAAGCAGGCGTCTGATAACGCTTGGGATTACTATGGGTCGGTTTGGTCAGGAAAGCCGCAAGCGAGGCGGATGACAATTCAAGAACACGTCCCGGAAAGACCTCAGAGTTTACTTTGTCAGAGTGTGGTAGCGTGCTATTTCGCATCTTCGTCGTACGGCAGGGAGCTGACTTTGTTCAGGGATACGGTTTCCCCTGTTGGGCGTGAGGGAAAACGTTGGTTTGGTTCACCGGCTATCACTCGGGAACGCTGTGCGCGTGGGTGTCAAAGAGGAGAGGTATGGCTAGTCTGATGACTAGCCCCGTCTGTGAGGTTGGTTCCGTGCAAGTTTGATAGTTGGTTGACATAGCACGCTCTACAGGGGTGGTACGAACAGGCCAGAAAAGTCATATCTGACCAGCAACGTCTCGCTCCTATTGATGCGTCGAACGTGTAGTCTCATCGTGCAGCCAAGAGACATAGTGTGGGTGCGGATGATCTCAATATCCGTGCCATAAGTTTGCTGTTTCGCACGTGGAGAATAGTCGAGTACCTGCCCATCAAGCATCGAGACCCATTTGGCGAGGCTGATGATGATGCTTGGCGATGTGGAGTTCTGGCGTGTGATTGCTCCGTGTGGTTGATCGTACTTATACCCATTGGGTGGTACCGGTTGCATCCATGGCGTATCGTATTTGAGACACGGGAATATTTGACGACACTGCAGCAAAGAAATCGGTTGTCCACTTGCGCGCTCAGTATGGCGTTGCACCAATATATCTTAACAGGTTGTTGCTCGTGCTGTGTTGCAGTGAGTTCCTTTCTCGGATCGTTTATACTTGCCGCTTAATAGCGTGCCCTCCAGAAGAGGAAAGGGGTGTTTTTGACAGGTTCCTGGTTGGCGGGAAACATTCCAAAGCCTCGTGGAGGATCGTAGTGGGCTCGTGAGGCTCGTGACAATTGTGGCTTACTACGAAACTGGTGCGTACAGTGACTGTCCGTTGTCTATAGTACGCTCCTGAACGGCTGATTCTGACGAAGAATCCGGCACGTCGGAAATTGACACCCAGGTCCGATTGCCCCAGGAGGTGCTCGATGACATAGAGGCATCCTTCAGAGGTAGTCTATCGGCACGCAAGCGTCGAGACTGCACGAGAGCTGTTGCTCTGTTGCAACCCTTGAAGAAGCACCTAGGTCACAGGCGATAGATGTTAATGCCTTTCCATCAGTGGCGTGTTCATACTTGCCTCCGAGTTGCATACGCGTGCTGACGCTCTGACAGAGGGACTACCCCACATTCTTATCAGACTTCTCGAACTTCATGATAGTCTTGCACGAATACTGACTGTCACTGGTAATGCTCCCGTATTCGTCGTGGACCAAGCTGACCCACTCTTCTCGTAGACCCTCGACATTTGGCCATATGCCTTCGGGTTGTGGTAGCCCCCTCCCGGCCTCAGGAGTGCAAGCTTGGCTTTGTCGTCTTGTTCTGACGACACCGATGCTGGGGGGTTCTTAAGCGACTACTGCGTGCGCCACTCTGAATTGAAGTTCTGCGACCCTGGCAGGATAGTGTGACGTTTTCGTACTAGGCGCACTAGGCCATTAAAGAGTTGGCTGCCTATATTTGGACTAGGTCGGGTTCAACACTTATTTGGCCATAGTCACTAGGCCCCCACCAGTCACAATTCTCAAATTGTGCCTTTGGAAATTGTCACACCTCTCTGCCTTTCTGATGCTAGAAGCATTTGAATTAGTTACGTTGTACGATTTAAACAATGAAGGTAGATTCCATTTCGCGTCATTTCTGGTACCTCATTATTGGCACAGAGCAACTTTACGCCAGCCTGCGGAATCCCAACTCCCGAGCAACTATTAATTACTAGCATCATGGTTCGCCTGAATCCAAACAGCTACCGCACTGCCTCCAGCAGAAATGAGTTCTGTGGTTACGAGATTTGCGCATCTATTTGGTGTTGGTGAGTGGTGTCAGGCGCGCCGTCTGCTTGACTCTGGCTTGGGCGCTATATCAGATGCTGAGCATCTCACTGAACCACAGAAGAATCTCGCTGGGGAACCTAGGACGGCGTCTGAGACAAGCAAGACGTGCGAACGCACGGTTGTGACCACGATGCTATTGAAGCTGGCAAGAGTTAGAGGTAGCACCTTGCTTGAAGTACGATGAGTCAAATGTTGGGTTTTGCAATAGTAATGCCGAAGGTTTCTCAGAAGAAACGAAAGAGCTTGTTAAAGGCAGTGAAGACGTTTAGAAATATAAATACACCATTGGAATGCTAAGGTTGGATGCGGTAGCTCAAGTCGAAAGGTCACGGATCTTCGGCAATATCATGCATCATGGTAACGCGTCGATGATGCACCTGGATCCTTCTGTGTTCACTTGTCCAACACAGTTCCCTAGGGGAACCATGGCATCACTTGGACTCTTCGTGTGAAAGTTGGATCAGGACAACCTGTCTTACATTTTCTGGTCTTTCGGTGTGCATTGCATTGGAGAAGGAAATGCATGCATGTCAGCTAAAGGAGCCCTAGTCCCGGATGAATTGTGGACTATGGCGGTCGTCGCAGAGAGTTTGGATGGACCACCTGTGAAACTCCGAATGGAAGGTTCAGAAAGCAAGCGTGACCATCTATGACGTTTTCATTGACATGAACTGTTTCCAACTGTTCCATCTCTAACACTATCTCCGTCTATCACTTCATGTTGCGGTCACTACTGAAATCCATTTTGCTAGCTGGTTGTCTATTCTTCGGGAAGGCAAGTGACGGAAGGAAAAACGACGAGACCACTTCCGACACAGACTATGTCACCCGATTCGCCATCGTGCGTTGCATCCTGGCGCAAAGCAGTGTCCTACTCTGCACTGGAACGTAAAATGCCATAGCTGCCGCGATTGATAAGCTAGACAAGATCAAGGCCAACAATGAGTGCTCGGAAGAAGGCCTATGCATGTCGATTAGCGACACGGTGTTTCCCACGTTCACTTGTATTGGGTCCGCCCCACTGTGCTACTCGTGGCAGGGTGGTAAAAGCGGTGACGATTCTGCTTCTGGCGCTGGGCGTGTCAACGCCCACGATCGTCGCCATCGTAGTGAGCACCTCGATCTACGTTTCTTTCGAGACATTCGGGCAAGTGAGGCCATGAACGTCAGCGTGGGGTGCTCGAGTTGCTGAATGTTGTCTAACGGTACTTTATGCGGTACATTATCATCATTCCCACGCCCTCAATAAACCAGGCGTGAGAATAGAACCTTGTGGGTGGAGATGGACCCAGAGATCATGGCGGTGGGGTACCGTGACTGGTTAGCGTCGAGGCTGTTGAGGCCCGAGGATTCAAACGTTCAATGTCCATTTTCTGCCCACTTATACATTTACAAGAGAACAATGTTTATGTGCATAACAGCTTGAACTTGCTGAACGCCGTTGCGAGCAGGTCCGCTGTATTTATCATCCGAACTTACTGAAGGGTTCCCAATGTCCAAGTCCCCAGGCGCTGTCGGGGAACGCTTGACGTCAACGAACACATCGCATCCGAGCAGGTGGTCTCTTCGAATGCGCGCGAAGTTGACCACAAAATGGAGAACGTTGCAAACGACTGAGGGAATGGCCGTCACATCAGTGACTCGACGTGTGTATGAATTGCAGTGGAGCCGAAAGGCCCGAATACTCTGAATGAGTGTTATCGTGCTTCATTTCCGAGTGCCTCATATCTGCGAACCCAGACACTCATGACCGCAAGTTTCTGCAAAAGGAATCGACTCCACAAGATTTGTTCCCTTGCTCGAGTTTGGTCCAGGGTATCGCGGCAACACTTCGCATGGGTCAAACACGTCGACGCAACGAATAGTGAGGAAACGGGAGTCCCTGCACTGGGGGGCCCTATATTAATACGGGTAGGTCGCTGGCGCGCTTCACGGAGCGCCAGCCACTGTGTAGGTTGCAGCGCCAGTCTGCCAGATCCAGCCTGCGAATCACGTCGGAGCTATGATACGTGATGGCATGATCCTGGAGTCGCGCTTCAATTGTGATGGCAATACTCACGCATAGGAGAGGTAAACTCGAACTGGCAGGAGCCACAAACTTGAAACGCGCGCCTGTATTCAAGCCTCGAGGTTCGGGCGAGTTTGTAGAGTTAGTGTGGCATGCGACTGCCTGGCCTGGCCGTGACAGATAGGGTATCATTTAGAATCAATCGGACAGGGCACAGGAGCGGGTCTGGCAACGGTAGTACGCGTCTGGTTCGGAACCTTAGCTGTGGATAATTCGGTTATGGGAGCCCCTTTGTTCGGCTCCCACTTTTTAGTCCACACGTTGAAAGTTGCAGGTGTGTGACCATAACACGTCAGGTCCTTGAACCTGCTATTGATGGTGGATTGACTCAGAATTCCCAATTGGCTACCAGCTTCAAATCGGATAGAGCCTGAGTGCTAGCCGAAGCTCGAGCTCAGGGTTAACAGGCTGACGCGGGTTTCTCCGAAGTGACACTACTTTCGAAAGTTGAAATGGACAACGAGGGCACGCCTGCCGGGTCCTGGGGTTTCATGCGTCTACTCCACAAATTAGAGCGACGGCACAAAGCAATAGGTCATCGATTCCCGAGCGACCGTCTTGCGCGAGGCGGCCATGCGGCCAAATCACTTCCTAACATATCTCAACGTTGCAGTCAGTGCGCAAGTCATGAGGTCCACACGTCGTCATTTCTATTGGTCCTTGTGTTAAAGCGATGCAACTAATACTCGGCAGGACACCCTTGACGAAGTAGGGGCTAAATCGTTGATTATTATTGGTAGGTGTGTTTGATGGGCCTGTCACATTGTCTCATATGTGAAGGACAGCAGTGCGCTGTGAACTCCGTGTGTAACGACCCATATCGCACACCCTGACTGTCCATGCACAGAGTCACACTCGATCCATGCCGGTCTATCGTCATCATTAATTCTAGCAACGAGGTCTATCGCTCGCCATTGCAACCCCATTTTCGCGTGTTCTGGTGCTATTTGAACACACACGCCTGCTGTATCCGTGTCTAAAGACGTCGCCCATCCTCAGTTTTTACTACGCTGCATACCCCAGCCGCCTAGCGTCCGCCATGGCAATGGAGAGTCCCACTTCGCCTCAGACCGGGCACACACAGGCGTCATCTACGGGGTCATCCTTCCGGACTTCGTTCTCCAGATGCTCTCAATGCACCCGACAGAAGGAGAACGGCAGGAACCTTGTCGTATGTATCGATGGTACCTCTAACCAATTTGGTCATAATGTAATCGTTTACCTTCACTCCTCTGCCTTTTCTGTTGCTCACAGTTTTGGTCAGAACACCAATGTGGTGAAACTGTTCGCCAAAATCAATCTGGAGACGACGCAACCAGAGCAATGCGCGTACTACTCGAGCGGAATTGGCACCCGCCCGAAGTCGTTGCATATTTTCGAACGTTTAGAGAGAGTAGTAACTGACAAATTTGACATGGCGGTTGCTTGGTTCGCGCCTCTCACAGTCCTTCGCCTGTCGACAGAATAACATTTGATCGCAGGAATATGGAAGAAATAGTCAAGGATGCCTATGGTTGGCTAGCGCGAATGTATCGTGAAGGGGATCAGATATACCTCTTTGGTAAGTTTCGTTTTCCGTCATAGTTTTCAGAGCTGACAATTGTACCATAGGTTTCTCTCGGGGTGCATATCAAGTGCGGGTGCTTGCGGGGATGATACACGAGGTATGACCCGAATTAACGATTAATTATGGTGCGGAACCGAACACGTGTTTTAGGTCGGCTTGATAAGGACGCCGACAGAGAAACAGATTGGAACGTGAGTAGCCATTGTGTGGCTTGCACGAACTTTTCGAATATTTTGGCAGGGCTTATGATCACTACCAAGTGATTCGTTCAGAAAAGCCAAAGACGAGACAAATCGCGAGAGAGTTTAAGAACACCTTTTCCTGGAAAGACCTGAGAGTCCATTTTGTTGGAGTGTGGTAATCCACTTTAATTGGACGAGATCCAAAGTTGATCATTCTCAGGGATACCGTCTCCTCCGTGGGACTTATAAGAGGAGATGTCTTTCTTTCGACTTCTTCGGCTGCGGCACATGCTTGCCATTTCCGACACGCCCTTGCTCTCGACGAGCTTCGTGTCAAGTTTATCCCAGAGTATTTCCACGAGATGAACTGTCAAACATACGACGGGAATTCCAAGTATATTGTTACCCATCCCGACACTTCACTCGATGGAACTTCCACAAGCGTACAACCCGAATGTACTGCGAGCGACAATGGTACCAACATCCTTGAAGGCAAGAAGACCACGGAGATCAAGGAAGTCTGGTTTGCCGGTAGTCACTCAGACGTGTGGGTACGCCTTCCAGACTAATTCTGATAACATTGATATCCTTGCACAGAGGTGGTACGAACAGGCCCGGAAAGTCTCATCAGGCAGGGAACGTCTCGCTCCTGTGGATGCGTCAGGAAGCGGCTGCCAAGGGTCTCGTGTTGAAGCCGACTGATATAGTCTGGGTCCCGGACGATATCGATTTCGGCATCAGCGACTCGATGTCCCGTATATGGAAGGCCGTTGAGTGGGTGCCTATTAAGCATCAAGTGTCCTTCAGTGGCGCTGGTGAAGATGCCCGGCGGTGAGACATGTGACGTCTTGCTGGTTCGTGATACTGATCTCGTGTTTGATAGCTGGCACCGGCAACAGCCGCGCCGTATCATACCGGGTCAAAAAGTCCACGTTTCCGTGTTGTATGCGAACGCGTACAAGCCGAAAGCAACACTGGGAGAGGGTTTCGATATATCCATTTTGCAGCAAGGATTAGAAGACGCAGAGTTGGACCAAGATATTTGGGAAACGGGACTGTTCGACGATACCGCGGCGCAGGAGTTGTTAGCCTACTTGGGCAGCCAGCAGGGAGTTGCGCCAATATACCTTGATAGGCTATTGTTCATGCTACGATTCAGTAAGTATAATCATTCTTTTAATTTCGGCGCTCAACGACTCTATTTATGTTTTCAGAGGAGGGAAAACAATGCGTCAGGAACGTGCCTCGTTGGCAAAACAAGTTTATGGAACTCATTCAGAACCGTAACTGTGCACCGCTCGTTAGGCTTGTGACTATCGTCGCCTATTACGAGGCTTGTGAGTTTCTTTTCTGCAGTACATGCGCCATATCGTATGTTAATCTTACGTTGTAGCTTGTGATCCCGACGCGCCCCCAAAGAGTCGTGCGTTGACTCATGTCGAACTTTCGCAAGACGTATTCAATGATGCAGAGAGGTGTCTTAGTGACATCCTGCGCACACACAAACATAGAGATGGTCCCAGAGTAGTTGCTCTCCTGAGACCCCTGACGAAACACCAGATTTTGCGAGAACGCATTCTCACGCAAAAGGTCTTGGAAACTCTCGTGGACTTACTCGATGTGATCATTACGCAGCGGGAAGGGAATTTTGGGCAGGCGATGGATGGTCTAAACAGCCTATTGCAATGCGGTGCGTTGCGACCGTCGTGCATCTAGCAACTCACCCATGATTCATCAGAGGACACTCGGAGCACCATCATTGGGAAGCTTGGGGAAACGCCCGAGGGTTCTAGTCTGTCCAGACTTGCTCGGATATTGGACGTCGAAGGTAAGGACTGAGCTTGTGATCTAGACCAAGAGATTTACTGTTCGTAGGTCCACGTCATCTAACTGCGGCATTGCGCATGGTGTTGACCTTGGCTCGAATTCCAGAAGGTAAGCGTTGTTAACTTTGTTGGTGAGCCATGGTAAACCGATAGTACCGTAGCGAGAGGCGTGTGCACCCCAGTGAAACATAGGATCAAGCAGTTGGCAAGAAGGGAAGAAAGACTAGTTGGTCTTCTTGCTGTTGAGATATTGCTTGCCTTGTACGATCGGAATGACCGACGTATGCAGCATTTCGAATTTGTGTTTTTCTCCTAACCCACTTCTTAGAACCATTAAACATTCGTGATGCCCAAGTTCGAGCTAATCTCGCCAGTGCTTTGAATCGCTTGAACGTCGATGGGTGTGATTCGACGGATGGACCAGGGGATAGTATAGATCCTGGAAGAGAGGTATTCCGTAATCTTTTCGGGCTCGGTGAGTCACGTTCAGAGGATTTCGACGAGTTGTGATGTGACATCCTTGTATTACTAGGCGCCGAACAGCTCCTCGATCCACAGAAGAAACTCATTCGTGAACTGAAAATGGCCGTCCAGAAGGGGAATGCTCGGGAGCGTACTGCTGCTACGATGACCCTTTTGAAGCTATGTGACAGTGGGTTTGATATCAATAAACTACAAACCTGAATTTACGTTTCATCAGCTCAGGTAATCCGTGCTTATCTTTGCGAGATTGAGTTGTTGGACGTGTTCGTCGATCAACTGCGAAGCAAGGACAGTGCACTCCTCGCTGCATACGCACTGGCCACCTGTTTGAAATATAGTGAGCGCCACTTTGTACGGTTCGACTCGCGCGGCTGAGAATTATACTAGGCGAAATGAAGTCCGTCAAAGACAATGATAACCTTGCAAAACACATTGTTGGTATGCTGAGACTGGACTACTTCGATGATGCTGTAGGCCAGGTCGAAGGGTTCCAGATTTTCGGAGACTTCATGCAGTATGGTAATGAGCCACTACTGGTCCTGACGATCTGGTTCCTCGTGTTGATTCATTTTAGATGACCTACGGGAAAAGATCAAGAATTACGACATCACGGAAGTTCTGGACACGAAGCTAGGAAAGGGCAAGTCAAAGGAGATTCGGACGAGCTTGATCTGCTTGGAGATATTCCGGGGGTACGGTACGTGATAAGAATGACGAAGCCAATTGGTAATAGTTGAGGGATCCCCTAGATCAGAATGGACCCTGGACTGACGAACTTGTGAAACGGAGTCTAAGACATTTAAAGCACCCAGAATGGAAGGCTCAGAAAGCGGGGGTAACGATCCTTTCCGCGTTGGCTCAGACGGGTAAGCATCGTTGGTTGTTTTTTCTCTGACGGTTTATAACTATAACTCTATTAGAACTAGGCGCGAAGGCCATCGAGCCAGAAATTTACAAAATCGTGGAGATGCTTCTCCCAGAAGGCTACCTGCTGATCCAACCAGAGAACCTCCCAGGCCAAGGTCAAATCCAGCCAGCCATGACCACCACCGAGTTTACAGATAGTCGGACATCCGCCTCGCGGAATGCGCCGTCTAGACCACCTTCGTGGATGTTGGGACCTGCATGCGCACTGCGAATTTTGGCGCAGAACAGCAAGTGTCGCTCTTTGTTTAACGGAGCCCTGGGACTGACGCCATGGATTATCCCAGAGACCTTGCGAGAGCGCACATACAACACGATCCAATACGGCAGCTTGAAACATTTGTATCTGTCCGGAACCCTTGTCGATGAGGCAGACACGTCGCCTTTGCGCATCTGGACTCCGAACCGAAGTAAGTCATCATCTCTCTCATGCGACATACGTGAATTAAGACGCGCATTTCTTATCTGTTTAGCCGATGTGACCAACATGCTCGACAAAATGATCAAAGCCGTCGACAACGAACTGTCGGAAGAAGGACTCATGTCGATCGGCGACACTATGCTGCCTCACATTGAGCATTGGAACCGCCTCATGACGACGATCAGCAACCAATCGATGGCAGCGCTGAGTATACTTCCAGCGCTGCTCGGTGTCTCGGTACTGGCGATCCTTGCTACGGTCGTGGTCCCGGTTTATCTATCGTCTTGGGTGATTGGGTACGTATCGAAGAGGTACATTGTTGTGAATGCGGAGATGCTGACATGGATGGATGTCTAGGTTTTTGAAACGGCAACTGTCAGGGTATCAGGACATCCGTATTTTGGAGAAGTTGCGATCGCATCATAACGCCGGCCAAGTTGATCACGGAGAAGAGCGCGTAGGACCCCATGAACCGGAGGAGGGTGTCCAAGCTGGACGCGACGGCGAGAGCCCTCCAAGTGAATATTCCCCTGAAGGCTCTCAGTGCGTATTGAATAGGTACCTTGCTACGAATGTGGAGATGCTAACGTGGATCGATGTCTAGGTCCCCCAGGAGAGTTTCGGGACACCAGGATATGCGTATCTTGGAGAAGTTGCGGTTGCGTCGTAGCAACGCCGACCAGGTCGAGAACCGAGAAGAGCGTGTGGGATCCCCTGAACCGGAGGACGGCGAGACCTCTTCAGGTGAACACGCCCGTGAAGGTTCTCAGTGCGTATCGAAGAGGTGTCTTCCGATGAATGTGGAGATGCTGACATGGATGAATGTCTAGGTTGTTCAAGCGACTGTCGGGGTATCAAGATATCCGTGTCTTGGAGAAGCTGCGGTTGCGTCGCAGTAAAGCTAACCAGGTTGAACAGGGCGAGGGATCTCATGAACCGGAGGAGGGTGTCCCAGCTGGTCCCGACGAAGGCCCTTCAGGTGAACGCGCCGGTGAAAGCTCTGTTCCAGCGGTACACATTCAAGATGAGAAAGAGAAGCAGCCGAAACTCCAACCTTCGGGTGAGTGAAGTCAGGTGAATTGTGAAGATGGGATTTATTGTTCATGTTCAGAACCCATGCAAGAAACAACCAACGCAACAAGCTAGGTGCTCCCCAGGATTTTGGATACGATGTCTGCACATACCCATATACCTTTGATTTGGTCACTTGATTGTACATGTTGAGACTCCTTATTCTCCTTGTGATGCACGGCGTGCAGCCTGTTCGAGACTTGTTTTTCTTCACTCGCGCTACAAACCATGGTGTAAGTACAGTACCATAATGGTAATACTTGCTGAAACGGTATTCTGACTGTGTACCAACCCCGAAGCCCGAGACAAACGTAGTTTGGCTGGCTTGACCCGTTGTCTATTTGGACTTAACACACTTGTAAGTCACTTGAACAACTTTTCAAGCAGTCCAATGGTGAATATAAGCAGTCAAGTGTGAAAGTGCCGTTAAGTAGCCTAGTTATAGAAATCATGTCGAGACTGGGAATTGAACTCGCGACCTGCTTGGGTTGCCAAAAACAACAAGATCAAGATATATGACAACATTTATGAACCCATTCTCAGTTCGAAAAATTTCCAAGTCTTTTCTAACTCGGCTTCAACATCACCGCATCGTAAACGACTACACACACCCGCAATGTCAATATCGACAGAGCAAGCTCCACCCCACCACCATGATGACGACGAACGACACGACGTCAGCACATGCGCAGGAGTCGCCAATGCCACCCCACGACCAGGGCCAAGGCCACGACGCACAACCTGGTGTCGACGCAGGTATGGGAGCGATGCAATGGCCAACGACGCGCCCACCGACAACACACGACGCGATGTCAGAACAGAAGCGGGAGTAGCCAATATCACCCCACCACCACCACCATGACACACGACAAGGCATCAGCGCAGGCACGGAGGCAACGCAACTGCCGATGACGGACTCACCGACGACACAGGACCCTCGCCCACCACCGCTGCCGCGTCGTCGGCGTCGACAACGTAAATGTCTCACCCACTGTTCCCTTCGAGTCTCACAGCTCGTCTTCCTCCTACCCTGTTCAACCAAGCCTCGCGCCCTTCTTACACGTACGACGACGACAAGGTGCGCGTGGCCACGGCGACAGCGCGGGAGCCCCAACTGCGTCCATGGCCAATGCCACCGCGTTGCAGACAGCGGTGACAACGAAAGGCCCCACCGCGAGACGACGATGACAATGCGTGCCCATGGTGCCACGACAACGATGGGGATGACTGAGGAAAGTACCCGCCCAGGTAGGGGAGTATGGCCTTACCCCTGCCCATCCCTAATGACGACCCACCACCGGCACCAGGAGGACGGGGACAGCGCCACGACGACGGCGACGACGTGGACAGGAACACCGACGCGAAAACAGATTGTGGCAACGACACGACGACAACGGTGGGAACACCCCAACATGACAAGGGACAGGACAGATCGACGATGACGACACCCACCACCACCACCACCACCACCACCGGGAACGGGAACGGTACCAGGAGGACGGGGACAGCGCCGCGACGACGACCTGAGCATGGCAAGCGCCACTCCAAGGCGACGATGACGACGACTACGAAGGTAGTGGCTCAATGATGACATACGATGTCCACAATATGTCAAGGATGGGGACAGGGATGGGGACGACGACAGCGGGGAC
>JBBPJX010000496.1:0-14871 GCA_038088955.1 Neotropicomus parvogracilis | reverse complement strand
GAGATGCCTAACGCGGGCGAGAGCACACTGTTACGCGCTCACAGGTGGTCGTGCCAAGACCGAAGTGGAAAGCCATGCGTTCCTCATGTTGAACCCCGTCGCAGGCGTCATACGAGTCGCGGATGGTGGTGCGTTCGAGAGTCTACTCCACGTCATGCATGTCTTGGAAGAAACCGCGATCGAGAACGCCCGCCGTCTCGAGCAATCGACAGCACATGCAGAATTGGAGTTGCCTCTCGAACGACCGTCGGCGGAGCGCGTCCCAACTCACTCGATCAGTTTTTCGCCCTTGAATCCTTTCGGTTTACGGTTGCTGACGATCCCGGCTTGATCGCACGCACGTCCGAGGAGCGCTTCGTATAGATCAATGGGTATGGCAGGGTCTTACTTTCCGTGATGGCCACCGATACCAGCACCACTGCGAGGGCGTTTGAGTGACCACGTCCAAGGCAATTCAGAACATCGCTCCTCACCAGACGGCAACACGGAACTTGAGTCCCGATTCAGAGGCAGCGGAACAGACACCGTGCTTTACCAGAGCCAGGAAGAACACGAAAGGCACTTGAACTCGTCCTTTCGCTTTCACGTCGTCCGTGAGTCAGCTACGGTCACTTGACCAGCGAATTCGCGTCTGCGACAACAGACTAACTTTTTTCCCATTAGGACTAGCCTGCTGTGGACGTGACGTGAGCAGTCCGAGTCGAGTATGAATATTGGAATGGAGAGTGGTCAGTTACATACTACTAGTTCTATCACAATCGTTGACGTCGGTACACTAGCGGTGGCACGTTGATTTACATTTGGCTTCGACTCTGCCCTCGAGACTCCGGACAAAATGTCACAAAAGAGAAACTTGGTCGTGAAAATAACTCACCGTAACCATCAATGGGAAGGAAATGCGAAGACAGTCCGGGAACTTCCATCAAGAAAAAATGGTATTTCACTAT
Organism: Neotropicomus parvogracilis; assembly: GCA_038088955.1. NCBI lineage: Eukaryota > Fungi > Basidiomycota > Agaricomycetes > Boletales > Boletaceae > Neotropicomus > Neotropicomus parvogracilis. Next base: position 13,924 of record JBBPJX010000496.1, on the reverse strand, counting down.
AGCGGTGGATATTGATTACATACCCGGCTCGGTGAGTTACAAGGGTGCCGTGCTGAGAAATCCTGTTAGTAGGTCTCCGATCAGGAATTTTGAGTATAGGCGCGAGTGGACAAAAGTCTCAGTAGAACATTGGTAACCGAGCGAACACCTTGAAGACAGTGATATCGCTCAAGCTGGTCGCAGTCGGATGTCTCGCACTAGGCCAGCGAGACGCTCTCAGCTATCCCAGTATCACATGGCGGTGATTAGTAGGCCGACGTAAGTCGGACACGTTCGCAATTCATACCTCCGGCACACAGATAATAAATGCACGGTCTAATCCGCCCCACCATTTTCTCGTATCCAAGTATAAACGCGTCTCATTGTGTCACAACGATGTTAGGGAAAAAAAGGCAAGTCCCATACATCTGTCCTCCGTGCTCAACGACGAACTGCGAGACGAAAAGATTATAATATCTAGTTGACTGGTCCGCTTTGAACATTTCATGTACAACATTCTTCTCTCACCTACACAATTGACTAGCACATCATGCAGGATCACGTTGCACAAAGGATAATACATGCTCGAGAATTAGATCAGGGTCGAGATGATGTGGAGCAAGACAATATAGCTATGCTACCTGTCTCTCTTATGGGGTTAGGTTGTACAAAATCATGGCCATTGAGAAGATGTTCCTTCTCCGCCTGACGGTCGAAGACTGGTGTTGGAGTAAGCAAGCGCGCGCGCAGCCACAGGACGACCGGGACGGATGATCGCCAGTGTGCACGCTGCGCGATTACGTTCCATCGCTCGCGTACGTTCTTACCATTCTACAAGCACATTGTTTCCTATCGCACACTTAATGTTTCCTCTATCATACCCGTGCCCGGATCTCCGCAAGATCCTTTCTCCTTGAGCATACTATAACCTTTGCTTTTCGTCAATCTCATACCTTTCAAACACCTCAGTTTATTGTATGCGCACGACAAATGAGTTCTGCTAGGTATCGCATACCAATCCTGATGCCGCTCGTCTTCTATCAACTGAGTAGCCAACGCGTCTCGCCTGGAAAAACACAAGTAAAAGTTAGTGGCATCTCAGCAGCAATTTTAACATTTCCCAAAATCGGTTACATAATTCATGAGGTGACTCCGATGGGGATACTGGAAAGGCCGTTCAGGCGCCCGACTCGACTCGGAAATCAATGATGAACAGTTTTCGAGCGTTTGCCCTGCCCCAAAGCTGACAGACTGACTATCCCCATGGGGCGAAAAATCACATCCATAGCAACGCACAGCTAACTGGGGCCCGAGTCGTGCCAAGACAGAGCGGGCCCCGGTCGTAAACCAGGTCGGTTCCTAGACATACTCAATTGCGGCGTCATATCGTCTTTGCAAGCCAACTACCAACCAACAGACCTTTTCACATCTGGAAATTACGCCCGCCATTCGTCGTGCTCACCATGTCCGCTTGCGACTTTCTGGTCCGCTCACCTATGGCCGACTCACATAAAACGGGTCGTACGAGCCATGTTGCACCATCAGTCCTTTCCTTGCCTACTCAGACATGGATTCCATTCGCATCGCTTCCACCCTCACCAGCTCTTCCTACCTGCCCTACCTCGTCGCCGGCGCGGTCAGCTACCTTGCAATCAAACGCCTCTTCGCGGTTCCAAAGGAACTGCAACACATCCCTCAGATCCCCGTGTTGCCGACCCTGTTGAGCTTTGCACGAGGCGAGGTCGAGGATGTACGCATCAAGCGACTTTTACTTCCGTATGCACAAAAGGGGGAGCCTGCGGTGTTGATGTATGCCCTTGGTCGCTGGATCATCCATATCCTGGACAGCAAGGTACCCCAAACTTTTTCTTTCGAATATGGCGCGAGTCTAACATGGGCGGTCGTTTCAGGTCGCCAAAGATATGTCTGCGGATCCAGAGACATATCCAAAGGAAGTACCTCCGGACGGTCTTCTTCTGTGGCGATTCGTCGGATTCAAGAACGTCATCTTATCGAACGGCCCTGCCTGGAAGCGACACTCGAAGATCATCAAGGCCGCTCTCGATAGGAACCTTCCAGTCGAGGAATTTGGTCTGTTGGCTCGGAAGTTGTTCAAGCAGATGGGAAAAGGTGGATCAATTCGCTGGGACGATATGACGATGCGCTATGCGTTGGACGCTGTCGGTCAGTCGATCTTTCTCATCCGTAAACACTCGTATTCTGATGGAAGCTGGGATAGGAACGACTGCGTTGGGACATGACTTTAATGCTATCGGTGACCCTAACAATCCGTTTGTGAAGAGTTATAACCATGTGATGGAGAGCATTGCCAATCCTGCCTACATCGCATTCCCTAAGCTGGAGAAGCTGATTCCACGGAAGGGGGTGGTGACTGCCATTGACGACCTGGTGAAGTCGTTCCAGGAACTGCTTGCGACCAAGAAGGAGAATCCAGGGAACGATATGCTTACGTATATGCTCGAGGACAAGGGTCAGTATTTATCAGCTTGACATTACTGCTTGAAGATGACGGGAGTGAACTAGAAATGACGGACACGGAATACCGAGACAACATGGTCGTGTTCTTCATTGCCGGCCACGTCAGTATCGCGATTTCTCCTCTATTCCGATGCATGATCTCAGACTTGTCTCTTTTGTTAGGACACGACCGCGGGTGCGATGTCGTCGCTCTGCTACTTCTTGGCAGTCAACCCAGACATCCAAGCCCGGGCCCGGGCCGAAGTGAGGGCCGCGATGGCCAAAAACACCACTGGGATCCCTACCGTAGCGGAAATCAAAGAGATGCCGTTCGTGCAAGCGTGTATCCGTGAATCGCTCCGCGTGAACACACCGATCACCTATGTGGTACCGCGGACGGCAAGCGAAGACGTCCAATTGAAGACGTCGAGCAACAAGGAGCTGTTTATTCCCAGTGGGTCGACGATCATCATTAACATTACGACGATACATTATCGGGACGATTATTGGGAGAACCCATCCGAGTTTTATCCGGAGCGGTTCATGGCGCTGAGCGATGGCGCACAGAAGGAGTATGATGCGACGCAATGGTTGCCATTTGCGCTCGGGCCGCGACAATGTCCTGCACGGTGGGTTTTCCTTGGGGACCGGCGTCCAATTTGGGCTGATCTGATGTGGTTCTTCTTTTTGTAGCAACTTTGCGATGTATGAGCAACGTACGTTGGCTGCAATGTTGTTGAACGAGTGGGAGTGGTCGCTTCCTGCAAACTCGCCGCATCGGGACGGACTGAAGAACGGGTTTTCGCCGTTTGCGCTGTCGCTTCCGAAGGATCTATACCTCGATTTCAAGCGGATAGAAAAGGCTTGAGGGTGTGCTTGGGGTACGGGCAGGCTTATTCTTTCATCGCGATACGTATTTATTCTGTGGCCCAGACAAGTCGAAAGCATGGCCGGATGTTTGATGGACGAAGACGTATAATTTTTCTAGTATATTTGGGCGTGTAGGGTAACATTATAATATCTTTACTGTAACATGTTTCTCAGTTGTGGCCACGAACGCAATCGAGGAGTTCAATCGATATAAATAGGCCTAGTTCTCGTACGACCCGCGACGTCATCGCGTCGACGGTAAATTCACGTCTCAACGCATTCGGTGCGAACTGATAAAGGAGAACAGCTCGCGACGTGGAGATAAGCTGATAACAGCTCGATTTGGCACCGATTATCGGCGGCTGGACATGTTTATTGTCTTCATCGGGTGGCCAACGTCCCACGAGCTCGCGGGTGTTACAAGTGAACTGGGGAATACCAACCAAGTTGGGACTCGGGCGCACGGTGCACGCTGCCATGTTCAGACATATATGGCGACCTGCGGAGATACAGTTCTTGGTTTGGAAGTGATAAGAGACTGAGGCCCACATTTGGGTACGACGGAGATGCGAAGACAGGAACAATTCAAAGGACCATAAGCCACGTAATCGGATAGGACGGCGATTGAAAGGTGAGTTCGCGTGCGAAAGATTAGTGGCATGATTGTAAAGCTGAACCTAACCTAGCCGCGCATAGGACAGAACAAGGGAAAAAGGCGATGAGCCGACGTTGAAGATCATTACGCTAAATGGACTAGGGTCGCTACTCACTGGCCACAGCCTGGGTTGTACACAGCGCTCCGGCGCCCACCAGCGCAATGACGAGGAACAAGATTATTCCCATCTGACGAATCGGGACGATGTCACCACCATTAGTAATTGCTGTAAGTCAGTGCCGTACTCAGTTTTTACGTCCTTCCTGATATGACGAGAATCAGATCAAGACAAAGTTTCACCGTGTGAAGCATTTAGACGTATCTGAAAGGAATGTCTGGATCCTGGTTGAACTATGCTGGTCCTTAACGGCTAGTTGGCACCACAACTTTACTGTTTGTCATCGAGCTTTTGACATGCGACGTCCCTCATTGGTGGTCACTGAAATTATCTCCCATCCGCCGAGAACAGAATTGAGATCGGACGCACCCTAGATGGAGCGGTAGGTCGTGGGATCTGCGGTAATGTCGTGGCGACCGAGACAAAAACAGCCGGACTGGTGCCTTGACACCCAAGAGCGTCCTGAATGATATACACAATCGGATCGCCGATCGAGGGACTGGTGCCAGCCCAGAAACTGGATCAAACGCCATTGACCCACCCTACGCAATCCACAATATTATGGTAACTCCATGTAATGCTTCGTCCAATTAGGGCTCACTAGGATTGCAGGTTCGGGGGCACTCTCTACACGAATGCAACGCATGAAAGTGGTTATCTAGAATTTGACGTGCACGACATGTTTGGGCTCATGGAAGAGAAAACGACCCATCTCGCCCTCCAGAGCCTGTTTCCAAATCGACAGCCATTCACAATTAGTCGCTCGACCTTCCCTTCTCCTGGCAAGTGGGCCAGTCACTGGGTGAGTCGTGCTCTATCTGACGCCACGCGACCCGTATACACGACACTTCTAGTTCTGCGAGAGCTACAGTAGATGTATCTCAGCATTCAAGGGATTCTCCAGTTCCAGATCTTTCAGACCCCCATGGTCGGCGCAGACTCGTGCGGCTTCTGTACGTCTCCGCTTTGCTAGCACGGGGAGAGTGCTGTTTGCTGTGATTCTGTACTTCAGATAACAATACTGATGAGGAACTGTGCAATCGGCGGATATAACCTTCCACCTTCACCCCGGTTTACAGAAGCCATATCGGTGACCCAGCGCTGTAGAAGCGTCCCGCGCCGCAATCGCCATTCGTTACATGTTCCTTCCGTATTGGGCGGGATCTGTGATGACTCGGCGTTGTTGCTGCACCGTGTACACTACCACCGAGACGAGGCAAGGTCCAAATTCGCTCCCTGTTTCTCTGAGCGGAACGTACGTCGTCTTTCCCAGGTTGACCGCGATCACCGTTTTAGGAGTAGCCCCGCCATGTACGTCGTCTTTCCCAGGTTGACCGCGATCACCGTTTTAGGGGTAGCCCCGCCATAAAGTTACGGTACAGGGACGAGCGATAAGGACGTGGAACCATTCTGCTTCCAGGTGCGATGTGCCTTAAAAACTGATGTACAGTATACATATCAGAGCATGAATGCTTACCGCTTGGAATCTGCGCTCAACGTCCCATTGTAGCCATGAGCTGGCACAAGGACGGCGCATATTCCTCGGCTGGTGCACGTGACCGGTAATATTCGCTTGCGAAGCTGGGTTGCAAGTGAGCGTGAGAGCCACCGTGAACCTCGACGCCCCATTAGCACGGGTCGTGGTCCCGGATGAGACGTGATGTGAAGGTGGGCGAAAGCCCCTGGTTGCGTCGGGGCGAACTGTAAGGGTAGGCTGGGCAGCGAGCGGTTCGCCAACCTACGGTGGCAGCTAGAGGTCGTACAACGGGCGAATGAGGTGAACGGGTCTGTTGCACCTGCGAGAGGGAGCGGTAGGTGGGTGCGACGAAAAGAGCAGCGAGGGTACCTGATGAGACGACACGCGCTCTGGACGCAGGGACGGCGAGGTGGAAGAAAGAACCCCGCTGAGCCACCTTGCTTACTCGTGCGAGAACTTCGCCTTGTGCCGCAACTCCCTGGTTCTGCCATCGGAGCTTCAAGGACGAACCTGACGTAGATACATATCCGTGAGACCTCAAGGGTAGGCGGAAAGGCATATGGAGGATTCGCAGGGTCGCAGTCGGTCGCCTCGCTCGTTGAAATCGCTGCGATCAAACGGAACTGTGGGAACCACCTACGTTGACTTGCAAAAAGGATGTTGCTGCTCTGAGGGGCGGCACACGACACGAGGGAATCTGGCGATGTTGTCTGGTACTGGGCGGTATCACCCAAAGGCGTCGAAGCACCTCACCTCGGTCTTGAACCCTTCAGCATATACGTGTCGCACAGATTGATATAATGATCCTGCTACTCTGTAACGTACCTGACTCGGTCGAATGCAGCTTGTCGTCCAGAGGCTCGTCGAGGCTAGACCCACGAAGTCGAGGCAGATGGATGTGCAACAGCATATGGACTAATTGAGGACTGCTTCAGTTGAAAAGTTGGGACGGAAAGGGTTTAGTGACACTCCGATTCCCATATTTAGCTTGGGCTAGGTCTCATCCAAGTCCCCACCAATCAAAATTGTCATATGCGCCAAGGCGGCAACGTTGCTCGTCCACCTTTCAGATAAGTATTTTTATGTCCCGAAATCAACAAACTTTACCAAAAACCTTGCGTGATATAATCAGATTGGACTTATATAATTGGCCATCAGCGCCCGATAAATGCGAGCTTGGCGGCACACGACCAGACCGAGTGTGGACAGGAAACTGGTCTGGAGAGTCAACCGATCCCCGTCTAGCTCACTTTTAATGTGAAGAGCATACTTTAGTAAGGCGTGACTAATGTGTCCTGTGATCATCTGTGACTTTGCCGAGCAGTCGTAAAAATAAGCGATATTAACACTTAAACTTAGTTTTATGATGATGAGATCAGGCAAGAGCGGGGAACGCCACCGGTGCGGCATGCTCATGGATGATGTTTTTATGCGGGTAAGCTACCGCCCATCGCGTGAAGCTGGACAGCCAAAGGTCCGGGCTATTCAAATACTGGGAGTGTTCCCATCAGAAACTCGGAAACGTCACCTAACAGCATGTTCAGGCTTTTATAAGCGAAGACCGCCCAGTAGTGTCACACTCTTGACGTGCTGGTACTGGAGATTCGGATCGGGTTCCGCAGTCGACACCACATGCGAGACAGGGATTCAGACGAGTCTGCTTGAACCTGTACAAGTTGCGAGCCTTTGGCAGAGCGTCAAATCAAGCCGTCCTACGGATTTGGTGTTGGGGAAGACAGCAATAGGGTCAAGACGGCTCGGCTAGAACTCGATCGCCCAGGCGCATTGGGCCCGCAGGCACTATAGGGTCCTTCAAATTTACGGAATTCCCTGAACGCGTTTTCAATGTACCGAGATGCAGTATAAAGCCAGCCAACCCCTGGCGAACCTGCTCTTGATCGTCGCCAACATGATCTTCTCCCCAAGACGGTTTGGGTTGCTTTGGGGTATTGCCTCAGCGTCACGGGCCAGAGCCCAAGGTTTGTCCTGGTAGTAGGAATGTTTGGTCTGGCTACATACTTACCTCATCTGGCAGCGTATTCTATGAATGTGACGGACTGTCCAGGTGAGTTGGGTTATCATCGACGTATGTACAGCAAATTACGACTTTGTCAGGATACACCTTGAATTCTCTGGTCGAATCGGCGAGCGGGTTGACCGCCCAGCTTACTCTTGCTGGTCCTAGTTGCAACGCGTTCGGTCAAGACATTGCGGAATTGTCGATCCAGGTCATCTACCAATCATCCACTACGTAAGTTTCTCGTCTCCGGCATTTTTCCGTAAAAGCGACAGGTTAATGGCGACAGGCTTCGTGTCAAAATTTTCGACACCTCTGGAAAGCAGTTTACCATCCCGGAGTCAGTCGTAGCCAGCCCCTCTCCGCCGGAAGAGTCACATACGAGTACATCCGAACTTGTGTTCAACTACGATCAATATCCCTTTGCGTTCTGGATCACCCGTCGTTCTGAACCGGATGCCACACCACTTTTTGATACTAGAATATCTTCCTTACCGACGACACCGATCGCACCACTCAATGAGTCAGATTCCAGAACAGCTTTCGACGCGTTCCCTCTTATATTCGAGGATCGGTACCTCCAGGTAAGGTTTAATTGCACGGTACACGTGGGAAAAGCTGGACGAATCGTGGATTCAAGGTGGCATCTGCGCTCCCGTACAATACTAACATATACGGACTCGGAGAAATAATTGCAAGCAGCGGATTCAGACGTGACATGGGTGTCGATGGTGGCACGGGTACAATTCAGACGAACTGGAACCGTGACATCAAAGATCCCATTGACGAAAACCTGTTCGTGTTTGTTTCATATTGTTTCATCCCTTGTTGACCCTCGGATCCAGGTACGGTAGTCATCCGATTTATATCGAACACCGTTTCAATGAGACAACCAACAAGTCGTCATCTTCTGGTGTATTGCTACTCAGGTGCGTGATCTGCTAGAGGCTCCATGGAATTACTAAGCATGAGCACATCAAGCTCTTCAGGGGGAGATATCTTTCTCCGGACTCCGTCGGGTTCCAAGGTGTCATTCATTGAATATCGCATGATCGGTGGAATCCTGGATTTTTATTTCTTCTCAGGACCGACTCCTTCTGACGTTATCGCACAATATGGAGCTATTATCGGGTATCCAATGTGGCAACCTGTATGGGGCTTCGGATTTCATCTCTGCCGGTGTGTTTTATTCCAACTCGGTATACTAAATGATCGAATGGGTTTTCGTAGCTGGGGATATAGTAATATCTGGGAGGTGGAAGAGGTAGTTACAGAAATGCGTGCAGCTAACATTCCGCTAGAAGGTCTGCAAGCAGTTGTGACTTACCGCTCTAGGCTGCTTCACATACTGATTACTTTTACAGTGCAATGGATGGATATCGACCTGTATCACGCATATCGCGGTTTCACGGCAGATCCTGTGAGCTTTCCTCCGGAAGAAGTTGCAAGATTTGTTAGTGATTTGGTGAGTGACACGCTTGGATCTTCAGTCTTCAAGGTTCTGATAGGTCTGTAACATAGACCAAGAATAACCAATACTGTAGGTGACGGATTGGCTTATGTAACATGATCGATTTTCGAGCTTTTACTCGAGATATCCCTATTGTGGATGCAGGGATTTCTATCACTGCTAACTCGACGGACGTAGTTCGTTTTTCCCTTATTCTCCAGGAAACGTTCCTAAATCCTATTTTTAGCATTATCCGTTCACCAGTGGCGTAGAGCAGTAAATTTTTTTTCTCACTCTCTTTCCGTAAACCTTGATTTGCTGCAGAGACGTTTGGATCAAGAATCCGGATGGTTCACTCTACATCGGCCAAGTATGGCCAGGTTATACTGTACGCCCATGTGTTCGCTTCGTGTATAACGGTTCTCATGTTCTCCCAGGTATTTCCGGACTGGTTTAGTGCGAACGTTCAGTCTTACTGGACGGAGATACTGAAGAACTGGAGCGATCTCGGAGTAGGCTTTTCGGGCATATGGCTCGACATGAACGAAGCAAGTTCATTCTGTGGTTACTCCTGGTAGGTCGTCCGATTGTGAGAATTGTGGGGTGACTGATGACATTGTAGCGGAACCGGGGCTGATCGGCCTGTCCTGCCTATGAGCGTTGCTGGAAGAGTATTGACGAGCTGGCCTGAATGGTATGGTTCGTTATACTCCTTTACGAGCATGTTTATGGAGATTATTTTGCAGTTATAACGCAACAGAATGGGGAACGAGCGGAAATATGACGATCAATGGCACATCGACTAATTCGTGTACGACAGATTCGACGGTGACGGCGACGGATGCCACTATCACAGAGCGGGGTATTGCAGCCAGCCGGGGAGATAGCGTGAACGACCCGCCCTATGCCATCCACAATGGTGACTCCATTTATGAAGCCTCGAATTGGGACTCACCAAGAATACAGGTTTCGAGGCCCTTTCTACCAAGACGATCGCGACGAATGCTACTCATCAGGGCGGCTATGTAGAACTCGACGTGCACAACATGTTTGGACATATGGGGGGGAAAACAACACATCTCGCTCTCCAGGACATGTTTCCAAATAAGCGGCCATTTATAATCAGTCGCTCGACATTCCTTTCCTCTGGAAAGTGGACCGGTCACTGGGTAAGTCACTCTTCATCCAAGTCCAGGTTATTCAAGTCGTACGATACGACCCCTCTAGCTCGGCGACAATTACAGTAGATGGCAATACATGTACTTCAGCATTCAAGGGATTCTCCAGTTCCAGATCTTTCAGATCCCCATGGTCGGCGCAGACTCGTGTGGCTTCTGTGGGTATTCACTTTGCTAACACGGGGAGAGTGCTGTTTACTGTAACTCTGTACTTCAGATGACAATACAGACGAGGAACTATGCAATCGGTGGATGCAACTCTCCGCCTTCACCCCGTTTTTCAGGAATCACAACACGTACGGTGCGATCCTACAGGAACCGTACCGGTGGCCCAGCGTTGCAGAAGCATCCCGCACCGCTATCGCTATTCGATATATGCTCCTTCCTTATTGGGTGGGTGAACCATGTCAAGTCGATAAACGTGTTACGCCTGACCTCGATTCGAATAGTACACGCTCTTCGCTAACGCATCTCTCACGGGATTCCCACCCATCCGTGCTCTATTCTATGAGTTTCCTGACGAACCCGAATTATTCGCCATAGATCGACAATGGCTGATTGGCAGGGAAATTCTAGTCACCCCGGTTCTGACGCCAGGCGCCACGACCGTCGACGGTACGCAATCACCCTTCGTTCGATTATCTAGCTGTCCACTAACTTCAGTTCCAGGCGTATTTCCCGGACATGGGGAAGTCATCTGGCGCGACTGGTACACCCACGCCGTCGTGAACACGACCCCCGGTGGGCTTACGACGCTCGATGCGCCGATCGGCCACATCAACGTTCACGTCCGCGATAACTCGGCATTGTTGCTGCACCAGCGGCCCGCGTACACGACCGCCGAGACGAGGCAGGGTCCTTACTCGCTCCTTGTCTCTCTGAGCGAGACAGGGACAGCTTTCGGGACGGCATACGTCGACGATGGGATCAGTCCGCCGCCGACCCCTAACCGGACGGTGACGTTCCACGTCGCGGACGGGGCGCTCAGGGTGAAGACGAGTGGGACGTACGTCGTCCAGCCCCGGTTGACCACGATCACCGTTTTAGGGGCGGCACCGCCATGCGGAGTTACGGTACAGGGACAACCGATAAGGACGTGGAACTATTCCGCTTTCACGGAGGAGCTCGTCGTGTATGACTTGTCGATCGACCTCGGGGAGGACGCGAGGGTATCGTGGCAAGAAAACTCGGGCGAGGTCGAGCATGGCGATCTCGAGACATGTGTGCGTTCCCAACGTTCCCTGCTGGGGAACATGGACGCACTTGTAGTACAGTCCGGCGTACATTGAGCCACGACTGCCTATACATGACATTTAGTGAGTGAAGATCTACCATACTATGCAGTCACACTCCGAGTGGGCAGAGGTGGCATAGGAACTTAGAGTGAAGATTGAGCATGATAGTGGCTGAGTTTTGGCCAAGTGATATGCAATGATCAGGCAAGATGCATCAGCAAATTATCACTAATGTTATGTGATGTGCGATGAGGACAAGAGTAGTGAGGCAAGTGTCAACTCAAAGGTATGACAAGACCTTGGCAAGGGGGAGGCTTGTGAGATAGAGCCACAGCAGTGGGAAGAGCAAGAGCAAGTGTCCACTTAAAATAGTGGGATGAGATCATGGAAGAGGGGAACAAGGGTGAGGGCTAGGACCTGGGCTAGGACAAGGACTAAGGCAAGGACAAGGGCAAATGAGAAGGTCTGGGTGACCATTCTGAGATACACTGAGCAACAAAACTGTCCCAATGTTTGTAATATTTTGATTGTTGGACTAATAGCATGTGCAGCTTTGATGCTAGACCCCCAAACCTAGATATCATTAGAAAGCCATAATCAAAAGCTTTCTAAACATATATACATTGATTATGTAATTTTGTCTATATTGGTCAATATTCACACATTTGTCCAGACTACTCATTGGAACAGTTTTGTTGCTGATATGGGGGGTATCAAAAACTAGTATGAAGTATATCCTCCTTTGGCTTTGATGATCTCCTGAACCCTCCTAGGCATACTCTCAATCAATGCCTGACATTCCTCTACCTGAAACAACCCAACTTTGGTGAGGCCAATCAACGAGGTTGGTCTCTAGCAGTCCTACTGCTGGATCGTTACTTGCGTTATGAGGGACAAGAGGTACAATGTCCCGTGGTCTTGGACAAGGGATAATGACTTTGGTTGATAGGACTTTGTTGGGGAAATATCAAGGTAGGTCAGAATGAGGAGCGATCCTCAGACTGAGCCGTCTTATATACTCTACAGGTGTGTACTTCTATTTGTAGAGGATCTGTCCGATATACTATCTAATATCTCAGGGCTGTGCCCTAATATCCTTATCGTCCAATGGCATTAGTTACTCACGGGGTTTCCTATACTCCGTGCTTCTGTGATGTTCCTTGTGGCTGTGGTACAGCCCTTGTGATGCTGCGCATACCTGTGTATGCTTCTCGTCCTTGTGGTCCGAGGCGTTGCAGCCAATGGCGTAACTCTCTCTTGGAGTGGCATCCAGTAGCGTTAACCGCTCGTCGGGTGGCATCAAAGACCGATGCGATGCATGCTGTGCACCCTTCCTTGTGTTCCTTGTGACTTGCCTCGTGTATCAGTACAGCCTTGTACTGCCTTGTTGCGAGTTCTGATAAGCACTGCCTCGGTTTGGTAGCCAATGGCGTATTGCGCTCTTATCTTGGCTGTGCCTTCTATTCGGCCATGTGTTGTGTGCGTGCCCGAGGTCTAGACCTGTACTGCTTTGCTTAGTCAGCAAAGGTCTGGGCTTGCTCTTGTGGCTGTGCTTGTGCTCGCATTCTGAGGCTGAGTCTTTACACTCGCGTTTCGTAGTGAGTGTAGCCTTGTCCTTGAGTTTGTAGCAATGGCGTTCGAACCGCTCGTAACAGCTACTTGGAGGACCCTCACTGCCGACATCTGTTCTCACTACTTGGCTCTTTTCCGAACTTGCGAGAACAGGATGGGTTGCTCTACCTCTCAGACCGGCTCGTCATTCCATGTGTCAACAACCTCCGTGAACGTCTTTTCCACCTAGCACATGATGTTCTAGGTCACTTTGGCGGTGCCAAGACTTACACAGCCCTACGTCCATCGTTTTTCTGGCCCCGCATGAAACGCGACCTTGTCGAGGCTTACCTCCCTTCCTGTCCAGATTGCCTATGCAACAAATCACTCACCACCTCCCCTGCTGGCCCACTCCACCCACTTCCGATCCCTGACAAACGTGGTGACTCCGTTGCTATGGATTTTATTGGGCCGCTTCCATCTGATAATGGTTTCAACATGCTCCTCTCCATTACTGACTGGCTTCACGCCGACCTTCGCCTCGTTCCCTGCAAGACCAGCCTGACAGCACCAGAACTGGCATGCCTCTTCTTTGACCACTGGTATTGCGAAAACAGCCTACCACTTGAAATCATCTCTGATCATGATAAGCTTTTTCTGTCAAAATTTTGGCGCGTGTTACACAAACTGACTGGTGTTTCACTAAAGATGTCATCAGCCTATCACCCCCAGACAGACGGTACAAGCGAAAGAACCAACAAGACCGTAACCCAGTCCCTCTGGTTCCTAGTCAACCAGGCACAAAAAGGTTGGGTACAGGCCCTCCCACGCATCCGGTTCAACATCATGAACACCGTGAATGCCAGCACAGGGTTCTCGCCCTTCCAACTCCACATTGGACGCAGCCCCCGCCTGC
>JBBPJX010000495.1:0-14879 GCA_038088955.1 Neotropicomus parvogracilis | reverse complement strand
TCTTGCTGGCGACACCGACGCCCTTGCCAGTGGACACCGACACGACAGCCAAACGCGACTTGCCCCCCTTTGGCGTTATCCTCGCCCACCACCCGTCGACGGGTCCGGGTCCATCGAGCCCTTTCGCCAGCACTGCAGGCACGGACACGAGCTTGAGCCTCGTGCTGGAATGCGACGCGTACGACCACGACCCCGACCACGATCATGACCAAGACGCGTCGTCGACTCGAGGCCGGACCATCGACGTGCGTCGGTGGACCGGCGCACCCATACGCGCGATCGTGCCCCTCCCCCGACGCAAGCTCGACGTGGCAGCGCACGGCGGCGGCGGCGGCGGCGCCAACGCTAGTCATGCCGCCCAGCGTCGCCCTCTGCCGTTCGTGACGCGGGTGCACCCTCACCTTTGGGATGACGACGACGTGGACGACGCGGATGTCGGGAAGGAGGAAGGGGACGGAGACGTGGAAGTGGAGGGAGGGCTTGGCCGCGACGTTCCCCCAGGTAGTTCACGGTACTGCTCGTACGAGAGCATCACCGCCGCCGAGGGACTCTCTGCCTGGAGCTTCGAGGTACGTCGTCAACCGCATCCCGTCCCTCTCTCTCTCTCTTTTCGCGTGGGCTAACTCGGACCAGGAACTACGCACAGAATGTTACGCCCAGTCCCTCGTCGCTAGAGGTACCAAGCCATCCCCCGTCGTCCAGCCTTCTCTCGCTATCCCGCCTGCATTCATTCCTCGTTTCGTGTCTCGGAGGTAGAGCCGTGTTCCGTCGAAATGCATAAAATTTACATGCGTGCGTCGTGCACGAGAGATATGGTACCCATATATACTGCGATGTTGCTTCCGAAATACACTCCCATGTGCTTCTCCAGATCAGAAAAATATAATGTCGTTCGACGGCGCTCCGACCGCGTCTCATGCTATTTGGTCCATGGTGACACTGTATGTCAGGTCCGCGTCTATCGAGCGCTCATACCGTCTCCGTCCTTCGTGCAGAATGAAAGATGTAGCAGCCAGTAGCACAAGAGTCATCAAGTCCCCGCCGGCTAGCGCTTCCGTCTGGAAGACAGCCTGCATAAAGGGCACGTAGACGAGCGCGAGCAGGACCAGGAACGACACCGATACCGTCGAGACCAGCATCTTGTTCTGGAACAGCCCACAGCCGAGACCGCGGTTCTGTATCGCGGACACGAGGTCAAGGAAGACGAAGCAAGTGAATGTCTTTGAAAAAAACGTCAGTTCGCGAGCAAAGCGGAGAGTCGTCAAGACGACACACCATTGTCTGTTCTCTTCTTGACACATGCTCGTCCCCGACCAAGGCAATATAATAGATGAACAAGGTGCCAAAGACGATAGTGGACGCTGAAAATAGAACGCGGTATAGGAATCGTCGGGTAATGATTGGCTCGTTCTTTTTTCGTGGTGGTTTCCGCATGACAGCCGGATCCACTGGATCTACTCCCAGTGACTGACTCGGTGGTCCTGCCAATCGAGGATCATTAGAAATCGGGAATGCACAATATCGCTGACGAACCGTCCATAAGAATGTTGATAAATAAGATCTGGATGGCGTTCAGTGGGTTGCTATACCCAAGGAATGTGCTCAAAGTGATCAGCGAAAGCGCAGCGGCAGCAGTACTGAGCTGGAAGCACAAGAAGTTTTGGATATTGTGAAATATAGATTTTCCTGTCAACACTGTGTCATCTCGGGATCGTTAGAAAGTAACAAGGAACCCACCTTCTTCGACGGCGGGAAGAATAGTGCTAAAGTTGTCGTCGACGAGGATCATATCAGCAGCTTCCTTGGCTACATCGGTACCGCTCTTGCCCATCGACACGCCAATGTCAGCCATTTTGAGTGCTGGTGCATCGTTCACTGTGGTCGGAGGATCGAATGATCAGCACCACGTACGGCGAACAGTCTGCGTGGCAACCAACCTCCATCGCCCGTCATAGCTACAACGGCCCCACGAGCCTGAAAAGCCTCGACAATCGCCATCTTGTGTCGCGGCGTCGTACGTGCGAACACGCTGACGCTTCCCACACGTTCGACGAGTTGGGCCTTGCTCATCTGATCGATCTCCTTGCCGGTCATGCAGTACCTGCTGAGCGAGCCTGTGTGCGTGCGCTGACCAACGAGGAGACCAAGCTTTTGTGCAATAGCAAGTGCAGTCGGTTCTGCGTCTCCGGTGATCATCACCACTTGGACACCGCCCGATTGGAGTAGCCCGATGGCATCTGCGACGCCCTTCCTGGGAGGATCGAACATGGCTTGGAAACCCGCGAAAACCAAATTGTCCTTTTCAACCTCCGGTGAACTAGACCTCGTCTGAGATCTCTGGGATGTATCTGGCTTGGGAGAATCCACGGAACCATAACCGTACGCCATTGCCAGGACGCGAAGGCCTTTCGAAGCTGCCAGCTGAGCATTCGAGAGAATGACACTGCGAGTGTTGGAATCAAGGACCGGAGTAGAGCTGTCAGACACGTAGTAAAATTTGCAGCGATCCAGTACGGCTTCGATGGCGCCTTTCATGTAGTAGATCTCGCGCGGTGTCCCATTATAAAGAGCGGTGGAGTGAGTGTGTATACCGCTGACAGCCATGTACTTTCGCTCCGAGTTGAAAGATCGTTCAGAAAGTCGTGTAAAGGCCTGCGAGCACTTGAGTCGGTGAACCATGTGGACCGGATTGACGTACATTACGTTGATCAGGTAGGCCGAATGAGGGGAGAATGTTGAGCAACGCTACGTCGGTTGACTGGCCGATGTAAACGCCAGCTTCGTTTTGCGACAAGACGGCGTTATTACACAAGGAGCCAATCTCCAGGGTTTTTCGGACCGCCGGTGAGGGTGAAATGGTTGATTGCAGACCATCAACCTGCAGATTCTCGTCTACGGCATAAATCTCGGTGACCGTCTGCTCGTTCTTCGTCAATGTTCCTGCACGTCAAAGTCAATTATAGCGTAATGTCATCCTAGGTCACCGAAACTTTCCTGTCTTGTCAGAACATATAACGGAAACCGAGCCCAAAGATTCCACTGAGTGCAGTTTCTTCACAATGGCTTTACGTTTCGACATCCGCATGACTCCAAGAGCAAGGGTAACGGTCGTTACGATCGGCAACCCTTCTGGTATGGCAGCGACAGCAAGAGAGACTGAGATGAAAGGATTGAGCATAGGTCCACTGAAACTCATCTGTACGCACCTCCGATAGTAAACATATCGAGCCAAGGACGCTGTTGCCACATTCCAATCAAACAGATGAATCCAATGACACCAAAAGACAAGAACGAGAGCTTCTGTGCTAACTCATCCATGCTTCGCTGAAGAGGTGTCCGCTTCTCTTCAACCTGAAATGGATCATATATATGATCAACTTAGATGCACGACGAGGAGCGGGATACGCACGTCCTGCATCATGGAGAAAATGACACCAAACTCTGTCTGGGAGCCAATCGCAATGACGACCCCAGTCCCGTGCCCTTGTGTCCAGGGCCTGCTCAGTCAAAGAGACCAGAAGCTGGAGGGCTACTTACCGTTCCTCACCAACGTGCCCATGTATGCGATGCAGGTCCGTTCAGCGAGTGGAGCCACTTCGTCGGATCCCAAATCCTCGGAATAAGAACCAGGACCGCATTTTTGCAAGTCGCACGCCTTGTGGTCCTTTTGGCGTGCGATAGTTTCGCCCGTTAAGCTACTCTCATCGATCTCAAGGTCGATGGCAGACACGATACGGATGTCTGCAGGAACACGGTCTCCCGTCGACAACGACACGATATCTCCGGGGACAAGTTCGTTCGCAAGGATGTGTATTTTCCGCTTATCGCTGCCAGCGCGGCGTAAGAGTCGATTGAATAAAAGGCGAAAATGAATCGCACCGGATGACGTGACAATGATGTGGAACAAGCTTATTTAACGCCTCGAGGCTCTTTTCAGATCGTTGCTCCTGTATGAAACCGACTAACGCAATCGTTTCAAGGCATGCCCGAGATAGAGTGTCGATCCGCGTTACCTGTCAGGACGATCGTGACAGCAACCGTTATGCTGACAGCATCATCGACGTTTCCCATGAACGCGCTGATCACTGCGCTTCCGCAGAGGAGAAGGATTAGTGGGCTTTCGTAGATCGTTTTCGCAAACTTAAGGAGAACGGGCTCTGGCGCTGATACGGAGAACTCGTTGTATCCGTGTACATTCTGTAGTGACGGAACGACGGCCGCCGACAAACCCGCCAATACCGACGACTGGAAATACGCAACGGTGTCCTACAGCCAATAGTCAGTTGAAGGGGCTTCCAAATATAGCAATCCGGCATATTGGGTTGATAGAATTCTAGAAAGTGTGGCTGTGTAGTACCCCCTGAACTATTCCATGTAGAATTTTCCATGGCCACGTAGTTCCAGGTCGGAAGATAAACAAAATCGCGACATACCTCGACGCTCCAGTGAGCAAAGCGTGCAGATGGGGTGTCCCGTCTCTCCTCGCGCGTCGTTCGCGATGGTGTCGAGCGGCCATTGACCACCAAGTAGCCACTTTCGAGGGTACCGTCCCTCGAACGTCGGCCCATCACTGTTTCAAATGCTCTCTGCAAGAAACCGTGGGCGGTGGCCAGTCCAACGTCCGACAGCTTGTGAGCGATAGGGCCCATCTGCTCAGCATGATGTCGCCTGAGAGTAGTGCTGTACGCGAAATGGCTAGTCGCCCCGGGCGTAGGTTGTGGTTCTCCAAATTGGGTGTCCGCACATGTGGGGAAATAACTCGAAGCTGGTGGGGAAGGCGGTCTGGAACGATCCGGCGCTGGGTTACCCCCAGAAGACATGGGATAGAGAATGGAGTGAGCCGACGTTGAAACTGTTGAAGGTTCCGGAATCGTTGTGGACTCGATGGTGTTTGGGCGGAAGGAAGGAGTCATGTAGGTCAATGACACCCGGTTGTTGCCCGAGGTGGGAAGACTTCGTCGAGACGTGGTCATCTTCTGGTGAAGCCTAGAACGGCTTGCCAGATTGACGAAAAAGGTCGAATATGGGTGAGCCCGAAACGTTCGCTGACTGGCACGACTAACCGTAGCCGATGGGAAAAAATTGCCTTAGCAGGACTTTGTTTGGCGATAACCCTTGATCCAAACAAAACAAGGAGCATCTTGAAATCCGATAGGCTCCAGAAATGCGAACATCCATCCCAAACAAACGCTATAAGCGCTACATTGAAAAAAAGGGTATCACAGGAGCCTGCTGCTACATATAAAAAGGTGAGAAACACATAAGTACATCTACTGCATACAACCCAACAACCTCTAAGCGGTGCGAGCCTTCTTGGACTGCGCCTCAGCTATAGCACGTGCATTCCGCCCTGGGACAACTTCGGCATCAGTGGCGTCCATGCCTGGAACCATGCGTTCGATATGCCTGTGTACAGCATCGTCACGCGAGAATAAGCGTCTGCAATGTGGACATTTCCACTTCACGCCTAGATGCATGACCACATGGCGGGAAAGGTTCTCCTGTTTCATCGGCCGGGAGTGGGTGCATTCTTCCCAACGACAACGAGCGGGTATAGCGGGGCCCGTTTGGAGATGGTGGTGGTTTCGAAGGTGTCGGAGTATTCGAGTTCTGTCCCCGACGATCCATTGATTGCATGGACTACCAGCAAGATCGAAGCGGCACTGATAAAAGCAGCGTTTCTCGCCATAACGGCAATGTGCATATTCGATGTCTGCTTGATCGGCGGGGGTATGTGACGATATGGGTGCCTGGTAGGTTGACAGAAACGTCTGTTCGGGAACCGTAAGACTTCCTATCGACGATGGAATACCTTCGTTCGTGTTTGAAGCTACAATGTTAGGTTGTGGTGCAGAGCTAAATGTGGGAGCTTGAGATATTTTCTTTGCTGCGCGGGGTAATTGGCTCGGGTTGTGGCAGTGAGCAGTGGCGGGGCCACCGATTATTGCATTGTGGGTTATCACCGACCCCGAGGCTGGTTCCGAGGCTGGAAAAGTTGGAACCGACGGCCGACTCCATTCTAGGTGTTGAGCGGATGCGTGATCGGCAGTATGGCACAGTCTAGCTTGGTGATAAGGGTGACTAAACAGCGATGGGATCCTGGGAGATCCGCTTGTCACAGATGGACGGAGTGATCGTGCGGCATTTCTTCCGGACATCTGCGACACTTGGTACGCTCCGCTGCCATTTTGGCCGAGAAACGAATACGATTGCTGGGAAGCGGCCGAGAGATATGCAGACGCTTGAAGAGAGGGTGGGACGAGAAAGTCCTGATTGATGCTAAAACAGTATGTGGACAAGTGGTTGCCTTCGAAGAGGGCAGTCTGACCTTTGAGCAGGCGGGACGAGTCCGTCCCCTGAAGCTTGGGAGCTACATGGAAAATTCAAATAGTAGGGATCCATATCGAAAGAAGGTTTTGGGGGGTGCTTCTTTGATGAGACGTGTGATGCATCAACCGAGATTTTAAAACGTTGGTGTACATAGTCTCTGGTGTGGAGAGTTACACAGTGTCCATTTGCAAATGCACTGCTCGGTGAATGGCGATGACGACGAGGTGTCGTGTCGTATGCCGTTCCATCGCTCTGGCGGAAAGGGTGTCAGGTTAATCGATCATGAGCACGACTCGGACATCCGCCCGCAATGATGGCTTACCCTGTTACCACGGGGTCATATTACATATTAACCACAATCGCGGAGACTGGTCGAGACTCGTGTGAGGGCGCAACACGAAATAAACGGCAGTGCAGTTGGGACAAATGTCGGATTTTTTCGAGGCATGTATACCAGGAGGTGTACACGCCATGAGCCCGGGTGGGTTTCGAAAATGCTTAGCGGAGGTGGATCAAGCAAGGCCATGACGCCAAAGCGAAAATAGCGATCAATAAGGAAACAATCGGTCAAAGCTGGACACGAGATAGCCCCTGCCTCAGACATCATCGTGGGCACCTTGATGCTATAGTGATAGCCGTGCTGGAAAAAGCAAGCGATCCGTAAGTTCACACAACGCGGATCGTCGAAATTTTGTGTGGGGTGCCTTGGCGAGGCACCGAAGTATTCCGTCGTCGCAGAGATAGTGCTATGTTTTCTGGCGTGGTGGATGGTAACTTGGTGCTTGCTGAACTTCATGAGGCGTGGACGGCTGCCCTAGGTCTGTGGTTGGCTGTGGGTGTCGTCATGATAATCCGGGAAGCTCATGGAGACACATACCACAGTGGCGCAATGCGTCTGCTACGGTGCGGATATGATTGCGCATCAAAAATGGCTGGTTGGTGTACATGAGTTGTTGATGCACCGGTTAAGTCGGTTTTGGAAGTGGATCAAATCATGATCAGACACGACGTTTGTTTACCAAAGGCCTCTGATCCAAACAACCCCCTACCACAGCCCCGCATCCATATTACAAGCACGAGTACGTTTATTGGCCAAGTGTGGCTTTCTTTGTTGACGGACTTTTCAGGTCTGCAATGTCTTATGTCCACCATCGTGGCAGAAGTCGCAGTAGGGATCGCCAATCACGGATGGACAACAGTGACAGGAACGACCGTCCGTCTCATGGACACGCGGAGTCCAGTTGGGCCGAGCTCGACGACAGAGGCCAATCTAAACGACCCAGAAGGTATTGTTCTCACTCGCGAACACCTTCCCCGCGAAGACGCTCGCGGTCTCGATCGACCTCCCGTGGACCGGCACCCAGGAGACCCAGGTCTTATTCACGCTCGCGCTCACGTGAAACCAGGCGCCGCTCTCGGTCAAAAGAGAAGCACAATCACAAGAGCAAGAAGTCGGAGAGGCGGAAGAGATCTCGATCGCCTGCGACTAGCTCTTCGGATACCGAGTCAGGGTCTGATCGTAAACGACACAAGAAGAAGAAACATCGGTCACGCGAGGAAAAGGAGCGCAGGCGGAAAGAGAAGAAGGAAAAAAAGGTGTCTTGGCATGGGCACATACTCGTTGACGGCCACTGACTATTTTTTTCAGAAGAAGAAGCACGGGGCTGTGAGTTCAAGCGCTCACTGGGGGAAATATGGAATCATCAGCGACTCCGAGTAAGAAAGGGTCCTTGGTAGAGTTCATGAATTAACGCAGCTTTGCTAGTTTCTACAACAAAACGCAGGAATTCAGAACCTGGCTCCTCGAGGAACGCAAAATCAACCCGGAGGGTCTGTCCAAAGATCAGGAGAGAAAAGAGTTTTCTGTATTTGTAGAAGATTACAACACTGGTGTGTCCCTATTCTCGCTGTTTGCTGACGCTCTGAAGGTTTTCACTAGCCACTCTACCCCACGAAAAGTACTATCACATGGAAGTGTATGAACGTCGGATGACCTCTCTGAAGTCGGGAGAGTTTGTTCCTCCTTCGGAAGACACATACGACCCTGCTGCTGATATGAAAGCACACGCCACGAGACACAAGAAGACTGCCGCTGATCAAGAGTGCTACATGTCTCGGGAGCAGTTGATGGAATTACGCAAGGTACAGAACGAGAGAGTCGAGGTAGGAAATTCCCTTGACATGGCCGCGTATCCACTGAGGATTCAAACCAACCCGTAGATCGGTCGAATGAAACGCCTAGGGATGGAGGTGAAACAGAATATGGGCGTTAGGATGGATGGCAGCATGTTTGACGGATAGACTTCTCGTATGGCGTAGCTCGACCTCGCCAAATTTTGTGAATATCTCGATGAAACAGCTGAAACGTTTGACACGCGCACTTGGCGAGGTGTCGCAGGGTGATCGCTCGCCGTCGCCTGCCAGCAGCCAGCGGTGTGGTGAGCTACGTAGCAGCACGGGCAGCCTCGAGGCTTGGATTATTTTCAGTGTCCAACGACCATCACCATGCTCGACGTCTTGCTCCTCGGTGCGACGGGTAATGCTATAATTTCGCCATGAGCTCCGTTCTTGCGCTCACGCATGTCTTGGTCAAGGATACACCGGTCGACTGATCGCACGCTACCTGGCAACCCATCCGCAGCGCACGGCCTTTTCGTTTGGTTTGGCTGCGCGCTCAGATTCAAAACTCAAGGCTCTCGTATGTGAATACGCCGACCTCGCGGACGTCCCATCATTCGTCGTGGACGTCGCAAACGCCGATGACGTGGACAACGCAGTACAGCGTGCACGAGTCATCATCAACGCCGTCGGGCCATATTGGCGTTGGGGAACGCCTGTCGTCAGCGCATGTGTCCGTCACAACAGGCACTACGTCGACCTCACGGGCGAAGCACCTTGGGTCAGGGAGATTATCCTCAGGCAAGTGCCATGCAGTCTCCCTCCGCCACAGCACCTAACTTGACACTCGGCATGCGTGCAGGTTCGACTACGTCGCCAGCCGCTCTGGTTCGGTGATTGTCCCCTGCGCTGGGCTCGACTCCGTTCCCTCCGACGTCCTCACTTACTTGGGTAATAAAACACTCAAGGCGTTTGCAGGGCCATCAACCACCGTGGACATGTCGACATCCGCATGGAAATTACGTGGCACGGGCATATCAGGCGGAACTTTTTCATCCATCCTCACCTACCTAGAGGATGTTCCGAAACACAAACTTGACGCGACAAAAAAAGATTTTGCACTGAGCCCCAGTATGTGGTTTCACCCGAAAATAGACACGTAACATTAAGTTCCTCCAAGTTCAGGGCGTAGAGAGTCCAAAGCCGAAGGCGTTCTATTCACTTCCGCTTTCAGACCCACCAATCCAAGGCGCTTTGTATCTGATGGCGATCGTGAATTTGCAAGTCGTGCAGCGCTCCTGGGGTTTGTTCGAGCTTGCGACGCGGAACCCCAGACTCGTGTATGACACCACCCGACAAGCTGTCGGCGAACACGAGGATTCGACGGAGTTATCCTACGGCTCGCAGTTCAAGTATGAAGAGTTTCTGGTGCTTCCAAGCCGCCTTCATTCGCTTCTCGTGATGCTATTTTTAGTAATTGTAGCGGGGGCTATGCGGCTATTTCCGCCTGTACGCGTTGTCACTTTTTACCTTCTTGAGTTGTCCGCTGATCTCGGTGTGCTTTAGGTTCGGTGGGTGGCTCGCAGGCTCATGCCGCAGTCAGGCGATGGGCCCACTGATATGTATGTGTCATCGTTGTTGGGGGAGATGATGTGGTTTGATCATGGTTAATGCTTCAACCTCCAGACAACTCCAAACCGGTGCTCTCAATATCACCAATGTAACAACATCATTACCGAATGCTGAGGGGCGGACGATGACCGTACGAACGACATTCTGCGGTAAAGGAGAACCGGGATACTTGCTATCATCGAGTAAGATCAATTTCCAACCGGCGGAGCGCACAAAACTGACAACTTGTTTCCCGCAGTCATGATCGCAGAATGTGCCTTATCGCTTGTATTAGAGGCAGACCATCTTCCACCATTTGCCAAGCGTGGTGGTGTGCTCACACCCATGACTGCGTTTGGTGATGTATTGATTGAACGTCTGAAAGCGTCTGGGCGCATAACCATCGAGAGCGAAGTGGTGCTCGCGGACGCGGGTCGCAAGCAACTGTAGATTTGATGTACCCCTGATTCCCAATGACCCCGACGACTGCGACTCGAAAGCCGTTGCAGTGCATTGGCTATCTTTATACACGATTGCCTGTGTATGTCTAGTTTATTTATCAACAAGACTAGGATCCAAACAGAGGAACGTTGTGATCCGTGTCCAGTGCTGCAACATTGACATGATTGCAACCTCGTTGTGGGCTGCAGTGGGCGGGGATGCCCCTGACTCTGCATGACACTGTTTGGGCATTGCCCCAGCAACAATGTCAGGATCAAGTGTTCACCAGTCCGATCGTTTTAAATTTCCACGACTGCAAGGGTACACGGAGAAGTACGGACATGCATGACACTGCACCGGGCCCGACGCATCTCCCGACAACCGGCGTGGCTATGACATGTCATTAATTTCATTTGTTGGTTAGTAAATTGGACTGCGGCCCCGAATGTGAAAGTAAGCAGGCGCAACAGACGCACCGTGTGGTTGGCGCGTGTTCACCACGAGGAGGACCGAGCTCGAGGTCGTCGTGAGCAGTGCTGACACCCCCACCCTGATGGTGGTGGTTGACGGCCGTACGATGACCTCCTGACACGGCATCTTGAAGGGAAGGAGGACCGGATCGTCGTGATTGGATTGGTTGATCAAGCGGATACCCAATCGGATGCTTGCTGAATCGGAAAGAACCCCCTGCCAGGTGGACGTGGAGGAAGTCGATCGAGAGTCAGTCGAGACATCGACACGTGTCGACTGCGTGCGTAGAAAGCGGTGAGTGAACCTGTCCCCGGTGGCGCGCTGGTCCGTCGGGCAGGCAGAGCCAAGCCCTGCCTCATACAAAATCGGTAGTAGTATCGCACTGAGATTTCGACTTGTTTCCAGCCGAGTGTGTCCACGCCGGGAATAAGAGGACCACGCTAGGGCGATTTCATATCCCGACGCGACTTGAAACGCTTCGAACTTGAAAAGGCCGACCTTCGGTGTTTGCTGCGGTGACTTTTTAAGAACAACTCAAACATGAACATGAACTTCATCCATGATCCAGAAGGCAGTATCGAGCGCAAACGTTACCACTTGTCCTTGTGGGCACCTGTATGTCCATCCCTGTGAGGCAAGGGCACCAACCAAGGATAAAGTATCACAGGTTTACTTACGAGAAGGGTTTCGTAGGCCCATTAGGAACCTGAACGGACGCATTCAGCGTCCCGGACCAACGGAACATGAAGCATAGGATCGCAAATCTTTGATCGACAGCGGATCGTCTTTAAAGACAAAGTGTAGATCCCGCTGTGAAAGTTGCTCGGGATTTTCAATCGCCAGGTCAGCAAGATGGGTGCTCGAGAGGTACGCACTACGGTTAAATTTATTTCAATGACTGACAGACACGAACCTCATCCAGGAACCAAGAGTCGGATGTGAGAAATCGCAGCTCACGGCTGGTGCAAGATCGAGCATTGGATCAACTTACTCCTGTTCAAGAGCCAGTGTGTCAGGATCTCTAGATCCCGCAGCAAAGACACCAGCACGACTCGCGTTAGGAACTAGAACTGAGATTCAATTAACTCGTAGGTACAAGCATACGAAGACGCGGTACCTAGAAAAGAGAGGCGAGATGCTAGGAGAAGATGCCAAGCGTGAGTGACGTATATATAGACGACCATTACTAAGCCTTAAGGATGCACGGACCAGACGGAGGGAAATTCGTAACACCGCGAACAAGAATTCCTGTTGACCCTTCAGTTCCATGTAGCTACCGAAACCCAAGTTTTGCGACTGACTGGGACCACTGTCCAGTCGTGCGCTGGTATTTCCTTCCTAATCTGGATGGTACTAACGCTTGTCTTCGGCCGACACATAAAAACTTCAGACATAGAGGGTGCAAACTATAACGTTCGCTAAATTCATGGACTGGTTTTAGCGCCAAGGTGGATGGTATGATATAGGCGGCTCTCCATCGGCTAAGAATCGTCCTGCCGTGCTGTGGAACATTGATCATCAAAAGGGCGGCTTTAACTATCTACCGACTAGATTACGGACATCCGCAACGATTAAATCTATCGGAAATTCCACTTCTTGGTCAACCCAACGGAGCTACCGACCCAAGCTTTCTATGTCAAGTCCCCACGGATTTTCGATCTCTGTAATTTTACGCTTACTTGTATACCTCGATGTCATCTTCGGGTCGGAACAAGCTTTTGAAACGACCTTCCCTTTCAGGCTTCTGCAGCCCTCCTTTTGCAGTTAGGCAGTGCAGGCTGCCGCCAGCCATTGGCTTGCACCAACGGCTATAAGTATGACTCTCACCCTACCTACCCCCCTTACCCATCCGGGTATACCACTCAACTGCGTCATTCCCTTCATTTGTTGATTACTTTTCGCTGGCGCCTTTTTGAACCCCTTTTCTTTGAATGTTCGTCGCTTGCCAAACATCCATCTCTTCATCGAGAAACTCCATTGTTCCCAGTTCTTTTTATTCCCCGGGTTTCGTGTATATCCGTGACGTTGCTTCGAGATGTTTTTTGATGACCCTTTTCTTGGCTTCCCCCTCTTGACCCCTGGTATTGATCATGTGCCACAGCAGGATGTGAGTAACCGCTCTCACGCCCGCGTCACATCTATTTACTACTATCACAGGATTCCTTATCACAGACGACTGTGAACCCTGCAGAGCTTCTTTTGACCCAACCAACCCTTGTGCCCACTCAGTCTTGCGTGATCCCCCACACGAGTGTCGCGTCTGTTGAACCCAGTACCGTGGGATATGGGGTTGTTAGCAACATGCCTCAGGGGGCTTCTTTGTATTGCCCTCTCGCGCAGGCAGCACCATTCATGGGCCACGTGAGCACCGTCATCAACATTGTGGGCCACTCTTTCAACGCTTTCATATCAGGGTTCTGGAGAGTTTTCTATCACCAGTGACGTTCTTGCCGGACACGTTACTAGTGTTACAATACCCATCCGACGTACGTCTCGTGGATCATTGACGAGATGCAAGTGGACAGAAGAAGGTCAGCCGATTTGTGGTCAAGTGATCTCCGGGCGGACCCTTCCCAAACATCTTGCAGAGCACGGGATCCGCAAAATGCATAAAGATCACCCCGTGCAGTGCTGCTGGCTGGGATGTGGAACGCAGATAAAGAGGCAAGGAATTGCACGCCATGCTCGCGAGGTCCATCTGGGCCTGAGGCGCAATTCCTCCAGAAACGCGTTTGCTTGGGATACACCTGGTCACTGATGTATTTTGAGGCTGTACGAAGACATGAATCGTTTGATATGTTCATCACCTCTCGCTGCTCATACTGTATTACGCTGATCCACATCTCTATTAGTGTTCTATTCTCTCGTTCCTCACTTTTCTTCTGTATGATGCTCGTCGAGCAGAGCGTGTCGCTTGGGAACGCATGGGACTGGATGCCCCCTTTTTTCACTCAGGTGTTCGTTTTTACCTGGTGCTCAATATTCTTGTAGTTTTTGCGACTTGTCTAGCCTACTTGTGTACCACTCCTTTCTTCTGACATTGTTCGTATGAGAGTATGTCCGAATTATTGGCCGAGCTAGAAAAAGGGACTGTCAGGTCCTATGTACATCAGTGCATGCAGTAACGAGTGGGGAATGAGTGTAGCGTACCTCCAGTCGGTAGTAAAGAGACTAGGGGAAGGTGCATCGCGAGGGTAAACGAGCGTGTCCGTATATGGTAGTTTAGGAAAAGAAAGTGCACGTAGTCGGTCTGTATCTCCGACGTTCCATTCAAGTCTTTCGTCGCTGGACGCTCTGTTTTGTCGAGTCAGAAATAAAGAGCATGGGAGACAAGCTGGTAACAGGATGAGTGATGCGGGCTGGAACTGAGACTAATGCCACTAGTAGCGTGTTTACCATCCAAAAATTCATGGTTTCAAGAACACGTACAATCAGCCGAAGGCTGCGAGATGGTTTAGTGTCATCACCTAGTCCCGGGATGGCCAGAACTTCGTATTATACACGTTGCAGTTGTCACCTATTGAGCTCTCACAAAACGGCGTGACGAGAACAAAGGAAGATCAAGCAATCTCCGAGTCGATACAAACGATAGAACTGAGACTCACGGGTGATTCTCGGATTCAACTTCAATTGATCGGGCTTTGTGGAGCGGCCGCTGGCAGTTTTGCGCCGCGATTCACTCCGACGAGCTCAGTTGCCACAGACGTTCTTCGACGCGTTCGCACCTCCCCACAAATTTCGCGCCTCTTCAACTCTCGCCTGAAGCCTGCATGGCCTTGCGGTGCCTGTGTGGAGCTAAAAGGCCTTGAGCGACCGGTTTCCAACGCGCAACGGGCGTCAGGTTACTTAGTGGCGAATCATTGAATTCAACATGTCCACAGCGACCTGAACCAACCCGGATCCGCATC
>JBBPJX010000494.1:0-14882 GCA_038088955.1 Neotropicomus parvogracilis | reverse complement strand
GTCCCAGTCCTTGACCTCAATCTTGACCTCAACCTCAACCTCAACCTTGACCTAGTCCTCATCCTTGTCCAGCTGCATAGGCTACCTCTGTTCTAGTCCTCATCTCAGATCAATTAATCATCATCTGTTATATGGGTAGTCTGACTCCTTGTCCTTGTCTTGTCTCCACAGTCTCATTCCACTGTCTTGAGGGATGCTTGCTTATGCTCTCTCATCTTCTGAGGCTCTATCTCACAAGCCCCTCCCTTGTCTGATCTTGTCACACCATTGAGTTGATGCTCACCTCTGTTCCCATCATCACAGTGTAATATCGAGTATCTTTAAAACAGCTTCCTGCAAATGTTTTCTGCTCCAAGTTTATGGACATATTGGGATAATTCATTCAGCAGGGTGGGTGGTTTCTCTGGGGTAGGGAGAATTCCTCAGATGTGCTGTGGTTGTGGTGGGAAGGTTCACAGGGTGGGGGTTTGTGGGGTGAATATTTGTGGAGTGGGGTTTCATCCTCTGGAGTGGTTGTGAATTGAATAGCCTGGTTTGTGGCAGATAAAGCACAGATTCTTTCTTATATGTTATGCTCTTTCTATGGGGGAGAGTCAGATGGCATCTACATCCATGGCATTGGGGTCTCTGATGGGGGTGTTCCTTTGAATATTCAGTCCTTGCCCTTTTCTTAAGTCCTGGATTCAGGCCTGCTGCACATGGAATACTTGCACCTTCTTGATCCAATCTTCAACTTTGTCTGGTACTTTCTCCATCATTAGGATGGAGGTAGTAATCTCTAGGTTTACTCCTTTGGCAATTCATCCTTGATCTTGGCTTTCCCTGCTTCATTCCTGAAGTTGGTGACAAAGGTTTGAAATCCATCACTTATGAAGTGTCTTAATCCAGTGAAGGTTCTCCTGGCTGTGGCCTGCTGGTTGAATGGGAGGAAGGTCTTCTGGAACTTGTCTATGAGTTTATCAAACATCTTTTCTCCTGTGGCTATGGTGGTATTGTTGATCTTGTCATACCAAGTTTCTGAGAACTGGACTCCTTGCTCTTTGTTTATCTTATTCAGTGTAGTGAGAACCTTGTTGTCATCATTGTACAGAGTGTTGTTCATGGTGAAGTAGGCTTTCATTGCCTTAATCCATCAGACTGAGTCCTCTGGATTTCCTGTAAAGTCTTTGGGCAACCCTGCCCACAATTTTGCTGCCCTGGCAGACATGGCTGGTGGAGGAACAATGGGCATTGGTGGTGGGGATGGGGAAGAGGGAGGGGTGGAGGTGTCGGTTCTAATGGGGAATGGTTCTTGAGGGGTGGGGGTGCAGTGTTTTGGTGCTACATAGATACATCATCTGGATGGGAATGGTGATCCAATGACATCTCAGGGATCAGAGCTGGATGTGGCATGGGTCACAGACAATCTGGTTATGTGTCTGGGCAAGGGTGAAGGTAACAGGCTGTGAAAGGGTGGGCATATCCCTCTAGTTCTCCTGAGTTGGTCCATAATGGTGAGCTTCCCTATATAGGCTAAAGCTACATATGGTGACAAGCTAGTTTTTTTGTTACACTGGCAAGTGTCCAAGTGTACTTCCTCCAAGGGCTCCTACCTGGCTGAGGGCTATGGTTTATTTTCCCTGGACTACCACCAAGTGAAGGGCAATGACTGGTCTCACCTGGGCTACCACCAAGTGAGGGAAATGACGAGGACTTTCCTGGGCTACCACCAGGTGAAGGATGAGGAGTGAGGCTAGGACACATGTGATTGCATAGAACTAGCTTAAGGATACAAGTGCTACTCAGTGGGCAATATATGTATATGTATCTAGAGCACTGCCTGCCTTGAAGGGGAGAACAATGGGGTCAGAGAAGGACAATAGAATCAAGGAGGCTATGTACCACTGTGGGTGTGGGAGGCTATGAAGATGGGATCACATAGCCAGCATGAGAGAGCTGGCTGTGGGAGAGGCAGTCCATAGGAAAGGGAACAATCACCATGTGTAAACAAGTATGTCATCCACATAAAAGAGGAGGGTGAATATAGAGAGCACTTGTCTTGGGGTAGAGAGGAAAGTATCAGAAAAGAAAGAGAAAACAAGAATGAACAGATAGAGTCACATAACCATAATAGAGACTTGTGGGCTTAAGGAGTGCAGGGCAACCTCAAAGGTGAGAATGGGAAAACTCCAAAAGGACAAGAATGGGGAAATCATTTGAGCTCAGCTGATGATCTTATATACTATCTAGGGTTTGTACATGTCTGGTACTCTTTGTATACATACACTAGATCTGACCAATATACTATATAATATTCCTTGGCTATGTATGTCAGGAATTCTGGGAGGAACTATTATGTGGGTAGCAGCCAATGGTGTTATTCACTTGTTGGTTGATATCAATGTCTGATGCTGTGTGTTGGTAGGCATCAGTGCCTGATGCTATACATTCTTGTGTTCTGCCTTGTGGATCAGTATAGCCTTGCATTGCCCTTGTGACTCATGTCTGAGTCATAGATAAGGTATAGCTTCATATTGCTAGCCAATGGCATATTGAGCTCTTATCTAGGCTGTGCATCCTGCCTTGTGCTTCATGGCCTTCATGTCCATGGTCTGGGTCATGCACTGCCTTGCTTAGTCAGCAAGAATCTAGGCCTGTGGCTGTGCTTGTGCTCTTGTTTTGAGGCTAAGTCCTTGTGCCTTACATCTTCGTAGTGAGTGTAGTCCCATGTAGGCTTGCAGAAATGCCATCCTGTTACAATAACGATTCCAAATACACATATAAAAAGATGAAAAAGTGGCTAGAGGACTAGGAATTTAGGGCTATGGTATAGTCTGCATAATATCTTGACTTAAACCCCATCGAACATGGTTGGGTTTATTTCAAAAAGAAGCTTGCAGAGTATAAACAACCCATAAAGGAACAAAGGAGTTTTGGGATAGGGTTCAAGTGAAATGTGAGGAAATATCAGTTTCTAAATGTCAAGAATTGACTAAAAGAATGTCTATGAGAGTTCAAGTGGTGCTTAAGGCAAAATAAGAACTGATATACCAGAAACACCTATTCTTTGACAAAAGTGACAAAACTGCTACAATGGTATTGTCATTTTAAAACATTCATATCTCACCAACCTCTAAACCAAATCATGTGATTTCTATATCCACAGGTAGCCAGGAGTGTCTACTATCTTTGATCTAACTAAAGCTAAGCAAGATTTTTACACCTACAGGTACTACACTACCATTAGTACAAAATAGTCAAATATTGTAGCAGTTTTGGGAGTCACTATATTACCACAGTTATTTAGGAGTTCTCATTGTGCAGAACACAAGTTGAAACAGCCAAGCTCACCTAAGTGCTTGGACATGAAACTTGCATAGACTGCCTTGGCTTGGGACCTTGGAAGTGTGGGCAAGGGACAAGGAAGCTTGTGGACTGATGGAATGAAGGGTAGCCTCAGAGGTGAGGATGAGAGAACTCCAGAAGGACAAGAATGAGAAGACCATTCCTGACCAAGCTGGAGGTTTATATACTATCTAGGGTTTGTACATGTTTGGTACTCTTTGTATATACTAGATCTGACTGATATACTATATAATATCCTTGGGCTGTATCAAGAATTCCAGGAGGAACTATCATGTGGGTGGCAGCCAATGGCATTACTCACTTATCAGTAGACATCAGTGCACAATGCTGCACAATGCTGTGCTCTGCCTTGTGGATCAGTATAGCCTTGCACTGTCCTCATGACTTGTGTTTGAGTCATAGATAAGGCATAGCCTTGTCTTGGTGGCCAATGATATATTGGGCTCTTATCTTGGCTGTGCATATTGCCTTGTATTTTGTGTCATTCATGTTCATGGTCTAGGCTGTGCACTGCCTTGCTTAGTCAGCAAGGGTCTGGGCTTGTGGCTGTGCTTGTGCTTGTAGTGAATGTAGTCCCATGTAGGCTTGCAGAAATGTCATCTTGTTACACCACCCCCTCTCTAGAAATTGACTTCCAGGTGATTGAAGGATAGTTTGATGTTCAGCATTTCCAAGATTATGGGTTCCCATGTGATCACAAACAGCTGGGCAAATTCAGCTGTTGAGCAGTTCAGCTGTTGTGGCATGCCTGGCTTGCATGTGTGAAATTTCTTTACTGCTTTTGCTGTGTATTTCAGGTTCACTTTGGGTTCCCATGTGTATTCCTCTTCTGGATAGCCTTTCCAGTGTACAAGGAACTCGAGCCTTCCTTTATGCATTTGTGAGTCCACCACATGTTCCACTTCATATTCCTCTTCATGGTCTTCCATGACTTCCATGGGTCTTGATTTGAATGCCAACTGCTCTGGCATCCTTTCCTTGTATGGCTTGACCCTGGATATTGTATGTTCACCACCAGGTGGATCCTCATGGATCTGAGAAGCTTTAGGCATATGGTATTGCTTCCTACCATTTCAAAGATTTCATATGGTCCTATCCATCATTCCATGAGCTTTTGTGATGCTCTTGTAAGACAAAGGTTTTCCATGAAGAGCCACACTTTGTCACTTGCCTTGTACTGCAGTGCTGCTGTTCAGTGTTTGTCTGCTTGCTCCTTCATGTGAAGCTGTGCCTGTTCCAGGCTTCTCTTGGTTTGTTCCATGATCCTTTCCATCTCTGAGACCATTGTATCAGCAACAGGTGCTTTCATTAACACCTGTTCAAAGCCCATTCAGGGTTTGTATGTCCACATGACTGTAAACAGTGCTTGCTGCATGAATGCTTGCTTCTTAAAGTTATGTAGTTGATGTAAGGCTGTGTTGTGGTTTGTGATTGTGGATGTTGAGGTTTGTGTGTGTTAGTAGGTGTTACTAGCAGAAGGGTACTTCTCTGCTTATGTAATGCACTTCCAAAAATAGGGAAATCTGATTTCCTATGTATGACAACTGACAGGGGTTGCCTTGGTGATACATATGTTGTTACTTGTGTAACAAGACAGTATTTCTGCAAGCTTACACAGGACTACACTCACTACAAAGACACAAGATGCAGGGACTTAGCCTCAGAACAAGAGCACAAGCACAGCCACAAGCCCAGACCCATGCTGACTAAGCAAGGCAGTGCACAGCCTAGACCATGGACATGAACAACACAAGGCACAAGGCAGTACAAACAGCTGAGATAAGAGCCCAATATATCATTGGCCACCAGAACAAGGCTATGCCTTATCTATGACTCAGACATGAGTCATGAGGGCAGTGCAAGGCTATACTGATCCACAAGGCAGAGTACAGGAATATGCAGCATTAGGCACTGATACCTACTGACATACAGCATTGGGCACTGATGTCCACTGACGCACAGCATCAGACATTGATACCAACTGACAAGTGAGTAATGCCATTGGCTGCCACCTATGTACATGATAGTTCCTCCTGGAATCCCTGACATAGCCAAGGAATATTATATGGTATATTGGTCAGATCTAGTGTATACAAATAGGAGCAAACATGTACAAACCCTAGATAGTATATAAGACCACCAGCTGAGTTCAAATGGCTTCCCCATTCTTGTCCTTCTGGAGTTCTCTCATCCTCACCTCTGAGGCTGCCTTTCACTCCATCAGCCCACAAGTCTCCTTGTCCCTTGCCCACACTTCCAAGGTCCCAAGCCAAGGCAGTCTATGCAAGTTTTGCATCCAAGCACTTAGGTGAGCTTGGCTATTTCATTAGGACAAGAATATTACTCTCTACCCAGTTGAAACTAACACCACATAACTGCCTATAGAATAGCACCCAAGCAGTCTTTGAGAAAATAAATGGATACAAGGGGTAACCAGATAATGGTACTAATCAGCATCTAGTGCCAAGCAGCAGTATTGATCCCACACAGATATCGCCCCACTGAGCCCCTTGGAAGATATTAGATCCACCAAGAGTGAGCTGAAAAAATACATTGTCTGTACAGGAGCAGGATATGAATTCCCTCTATACAAAGTATCAAAACCAGCCTCAAGAAGGAGGACCCACATCAATAAGGCTGAAGAATAGTAAATGATCAGTTACCTGATCCTCTTCTACCTCACAGTCTTTACCCCCATCTTTGTCATCGTCTACCTCACTCAAGTCATTATAGTACCACTCTTCATCTCCTTTGAGCACAACCACAGCTACCTTTGCACCATGCCTTAGAATGTCAAACTCCACACACATCACAGTGTAACAATGGAACACTCTGATCAAGTCAGTAAATCAGGTGAACCAACAATCCCAGGGACTCAAACAGCAAAGGGATACACTGGCAGGAGCCTTCCAGAGAGCCAATGACACACTATGAGAAGTACAGGAGAAGACACAGGAATTGGACCAAAGAATCCAAGAGGCATTGGATCTCATCCAATAGACTGGACAAGGAAGCAGAGCATTTCATGTTCCATTCTCCAAAATAGAACTCTTTGTGGACCCCAGAACCTATGTATAGTGAGTTCAAATCAGAGTTCAAAACATGGTGGACCAAGATCAAGGCCTGGATGGACTGTAACCTGAAGCACTTTGTTATGCTGTGACAAGTGAACTAGGACAAGGATATGAGGAGAGTGTTACTTAAAAGTATAATGAGGCTTAGACAAGAGAGAGCTTGTGGAATAGAGCACAGACGAAGTATAGAGTACAAGCAAGCATCCTTTCAAACAGTGGGACAAGACTACAGAGGAGGGAACTGAGGAGTTGGATGATAACGAGGGTTACAACAAGGGACAAGGCAAGGACTAGCACAACTGCTAAGACCTGGACAAGGACTACCACTACAACAGTGGTGGAGATCAGCAGGATGCTGAGACAAATGGTAGCTACTGTGAGTAATGAGGGACGAGGAGCAAAGGGCACAATTCCTTTGGGATGAGACAAGAGTTTGCAATATACATACATAGGTTACAAAAGTTCAAGTCTAGAGTACATTGGCATAAAGGTAGGGTTTATATATATGGGTAATAAGTGGATGCTGATGTACGAAAGAGATTATGAAACAAATGATGAGTCCAAGATAACAGTAAAGGAAATGGTCACCATCAAGAAGGGAATAAAGGGACCAACAACAGTCTGATGGTGACAAGAATAAAAGATGGAGTCACAGCCCATCAAGGAGTCAAGGGATGAGATGGTGGGCTGTGAAGGAAGGCAACACAAATACAATGATACAGTGGCTCAAAAATTTGTCCACATGTTTGCATGTTTTCTACTAACAGGGATACCACATCACATCACCTAATCTAGACCCTAATCTGTGAGTATATGAAATGAAGTACATATTCTTGGCTTTCTATCAGTCCAAGATTCAAGATATTTGATTAAGATTTGATGGAATGGCAGCCATTTCAAAATGACAGCTCATTCAGACAGTCTTTTGACTTTATATAAATCAAGGTATCTAATACTTGGTATGACCTCCTTTGGCCTTGATAACAGCTTCGACCCTTCTAGGCATACTCTCTATCCACTTCTGACACTGTTCCACAGAGATCTTGCCCCATTCCACCACTACTCTATCCCATAGTTGATGGACTCCTGTAGGAGCACTCTCATATCCTGAAAGACATCTTTTGAGATGATTCCAGGAGAGTTCAATAGGATTGAGATCTGGAGACTGTGCAGGCCAATCAAGAAGCTTGATTTCCTGCTCTTAAAACCATTTTTGAGTCCTTTTGGAGATATGTTTGGAATCATTATGTATCCTGTTGGAAAATGATATCTGCTTCTGGAATTCTAGATTGTGCCATGCTTTCCAGCAGTTCTTATCCCAGAATTGCCACATATTGATTGGCACTCATTCTTCCCTCCACTACACTCAAAACTCCCACACCATTTCATCCTGTATAGCTCCAAACTATCAGTTAATCTCCTTTGAATTTTACTATACTTTTGATTTCTTTAGAAATTAATCTCTTACTTCTATCCATCTAATCCAATCCTATTGATGTTGATCTCATATGACTATATAACTCTCTTTCAAACCTCCACAGTCCAATGTTGGTGCTTGTAAGCAAAAGTTAGCCCTCTCTTCTTGTGACTTTGAGAAAGTAGTGGTTTTTGTTTCTTCACCACAGCCTTTAATGAGGCTCATTAAGAGCATTTCTCACTGTCTGGAAGCAAATAGGAGCATCAATAATGATATTGATGTGCTAAGTAGCCTGAACTGCATTCTTGACCTCTTTAATAATGATTTGTTGAATGATAGCTCACTTTTTGATAGAGGTGAATTTGGAAGGACAACCATTTGGAAGCCCAGTCTTCTTTGGCTGGAGTTCCTGAAGGACTTGACATACTGTAGACTTTCCTAGATCAGTTTTGGAAGCAATCTCCCTAGAAAAAAGACCCAGAAAGGAGAGAATGATAATATTATTTCTTTGTGAGAAGGAAATGGATTTCATGGTAAAAATATATGGAATGGTGGTCCTTATATATATGGTCAGACCTTTAATTAAATAAATATAACATAATAGGACCATTATCTAAGGTTTGTAATCATGTTACAGCATGCTAGGATCCAAAATATGTAATTGAAACTTAAAGTCAAAAAACTGTCTGAATGAGCTGTCATTTTGAAATGGCTGCCATTCCATCAATTCTTAATCAAATGTCTTAAATCTTAGACTGATAGGAAGCCAAGAATATGTACTTTATTTCATACACTCACAGCTTAGGGCACTAGATTAAGAGATGTGACATGGTATTCCTATTAGTAGAAAATATGCAAACATGTGGACAGTTTTTTGAGCCACTGTAGTTCAGCACTATTCTGGACTATTATGTTTCCAATTCATGCACAGTACTTGTTTGTATAGTCTGGTTGGATGGGTGGATCATGAAGACTAGGGAAACATATCTCCAGCAAATCCATTTGACTTGATTGTTCCCTTTCTTTATTGGTTTGGGTGTACTGGGCATTGTTTGTTCCTCATCTTGGTGGGTTTGGGGATCCTCATAGGTTTAGGGGCTGGAGACTTGTGATCTGATTATTGATATTGGTGAGTAACTCCTTTCCTGAGTTTCACTGTTCCTTCATCTTCCATTCATGTATAGTGTTGCATTAGATACGTAGAAAATGGGATCTTCTATTTCCTTGTATTCTGTAGCATCCAAGTTCATTGATTGGGATGCTGGGAAGTAGTTTCCTGAGCTGGTTCTTGTACCTTCATCACTTGTGCTATTCATGATTAAGCTTGAAGTTTGTGAGGTAGTGTCAGTTAAGGCCTCCTCTCCTTCCAATATTATACTGAGTGGTGCTCCATATTCATACACAGTGGTAGGCTCTTTGTGGACTACATATCTGGTGGATTCCTTGCACTTGCAATTCCATTACTATGCATAAGGCTGTTATCCTATCCTGGATACCTACATCCAGGTCTGCATTCACCTTGTCCAGTACTGCTACAGCAGCTGCAGTGGGTGATGCTGTGATTTCCTTGTTTATGTTTCCATTGACCATTTGGATTCTTCCTCTTTAGTGTTTCAACCCTTTTCTTAATACTGCCTTAACCTGTATGATCCCCAGTTATTCACTCCCTTCTCATACATAGATCTCTTTTAGAGAGGCCCAAATAGTTTGTCCCTTTGCTCCTGCCTGTGAGCAGTAGGTGGTGGATTCTGGGGTTGGTCATAACAGTAGGGGTACACTTGTGAAGTCTGGGTGGGGGTTGATGACAAAGATATTGTCACAATAGAGATACTATATTTTGAGAAATTCTTCAATCATTTTATAAGTCTGCTCATTGGACATTGAGGCCTTATGTAGTTCTGTTTACATATAATCATACACCTCCAATACCTCCTTATCATGCCTTGAGTGATTAGATTACTTGTGGTGTTACATCTCACCTTCATTAGAGAGGTTTCTGCTTAGGATCCTCACCTTTTCTTAGCCTTGACTGTCCTCTTGGCCTTTTGCCTAACCTATTCCTGGCAACCTGTTGCTTAGGTAATGCAAAATGTGTCTGTAGGGACTGCTTCTTGGACTCAGTTGCTTAGTCAGAAGGGTAGAGCATATGTATGAGATTCACTTACATAGCAGCATGTTGTCTCATGATTAGGACCTCTGTTCATGGATTTTGTAAGCCCTTATTAATGAAAGCAAGGTAGAGTATGCTAGAAAGTCTGGTTCTAATGAAACAACCCTTAAATGTCAAGTCCTAGGTTGCTATCACTAGGACTTACTAGGAGCTGGGTGGCTTAGAGGGGAAATCTCCAAGAAAACCAGACTGAGGATTCTTGAAGTGGCTTTGGTCCTTTATATTTTATTTTACTTGTATGTACATGTTTGTACCTACTTCCATATTGAGTATGTAACATGTTCTACATGAGATGGCTTCTAATGTATCTCATAACATGAGGCAAGAAGGCTGTGGCTTCTCATGGAATAGAGCACAGACAAGGAAAAGAGTAAAGGCAAGTGTCCTTTGAAACAGTGGGACAAGACTGCAAAGGAGGAAGACTAGGACAAGGGTGAGGACAAGGACAAGTATGAGGACAAGGACAAGTATAAGGACAAGGACAAGGATGAGGACAAGGACAAGTATGAGGACTAGCACTAGGACAAGGACAAGGACTAGGACTAGGACTAGGACTGGGACTAGGACTGCCACTACAACAGCAGTGGATGTTATGCTGTGACAAGGAGACTAGGACGAGGATGTGAGGAGAGCATTACTCAAAAGTATAACAAGACTTAGGCAAGGGAGAGCTTGTGGAATAGAGCACAGACAAGGTATAGAGTACATGTACAAGCAAGCATCCCTTCAAATAGTGGGATGAGACTGTGGAGGAGGGAACCGAGGAGTTGGACAATCACAAAGGTTACAATAAGGGACAAGGCAAGGACTAGCATGACTGCTAAGTCCAGGACTAAGACTGCCACTACAACAGTGGTGGAGGTCAGCAGGATGCTGAGATGAATGATAGCTACTGTGAGTGACAAGGAACAAGGAGTGAAGGGCATGATTTCTTTGTGATGAGACAAGAATTGCAATGTAGGTTACAAGAGTTCAGGTCTAGAGTACATCAGTGTAGAGGTACAGTTTATATAGGTGGATAAAGGAATGGATGCCAATGTACAAATAGAGAAGTGAAACAAATGATGAGCCCAAGACAATGATAAAGGAAACAGTCACCATCAAGAAGGAAATAAAGGGACCAACAATGGTCTGATGGTGACAAGAACAAAAGATGGAGTCACAGCCCATCAAGGAGTCAAGGGATGGGATGGATGGATGGTGATGGAAGGCAGCACAAATGTGATGAGGAATAAAAATAGAGTCCAAGGGAAATGGTCATCAGCCTGAAGTCAAAGGGAAAGTGATGATGAGAGGCTGATGACAAGAGAAGGAAGAGAGAAGCATCTAAGGATAAAGATCTCCATCAGAGACTGAGGGAGAGGATAAGCAAAGGGATGACAGAGACAAGGGGAGATGTAATCGAAGAGGGAACATAGCTTGGTACAAGGAGGAAGAGAGCAAGAGCAGATGAGGAGAAGGTACCAAGTGATGAAGAAACTAAGTAAAAAGGAAGATAAGATAAGATAATGTGGTCCGATCATGAGAAAGGGAAAGAAATCGTAACAGTGGAGATCAGCAGAATGCTGAGATGAATGATAGCTACCAGGAGTGACAAGGGATGAGAATTGATGGGCACAATTCCATCAGGATGGGATAAGAAGTTGTAACATAGATTGCAAGAGTTCAAGTCCAAGGTACAAGGATGGCATAGTCATGTATAAATAAAAGAGAGATACTGTGAAAGGTGTGGTTCCACAGTAGTGACTGATGCAAGTCATAAATAAAGCAGAGCAAAGGGAAACAATCACCATCAGAAAAGGAACAAATGATGGAACTGCCTGTCAGGTATCTTAGTAATATAATGACCAAGCAGTGGAAGGCAACACCAAAGTGATAAGGAAGAAAACAGAGAAAGTGGATCATACAATGCAGAAGGAGATTCTATCCATCAGAAGGAGGAGCAAATGCTTGTAGTCTATGCAGAAAAGTGGTAGTAGGCAGATAGCACACAAGACAAGAAAGAGTTGGGAAGAAAGCAAACATATCATAACAAAAGCTTGTCACACATACAGTGAGGACATTCTACTGGAGATAGGCAAGTTGGGGTGATCATGACAGTGTTGACATCCATGGCATTGGGATCATGAGGGCAGGAGGTGTACATGGGTTTGTTTTCCTTGGATTTGATACTCTTAGTGCGTTCCCAGCTGGTTTGGAATAACTGTGAGCTAGTGTACCATTTTTTGATTGTCTTGGGGGGTTTTTCCATCATCATGACTCAGGTATGGAGTCCCTCTGGAAGTCCTCATTTTAAATATGCTTCAAGAGCTTTGAACTCCTTGATTCCACTCTGAGTGATATTGGTGTGAAACTCAGAGGTATAACTGGTGATGCCCTTGTATAAAGAGATGGTCATGGTGTTGAGCTTGTCAATGGTTTTGTCTTCCATATCAAGGCAAAGGAAACTTTTCTTGAATTCAGTAACAAAGGCATCAAATAATCCAAATGATACTGAGGTCTATGAGGTGGTAGTTTCTCTAGTGATGGTGGCCCATCCAGGGGCTGACATTTTGGTCATATACAAGAGGGTGAACTGGACTTTGTCATCATTGATGACATAGATATATTTGTTGAGAGGAGGTATGAGATTACTATGGAGAGCCATGCTCTAGCTTTGTGGTGATCTCCATTGAAGATGAAGGATTGGCTGATCTTTTTCTTGGCTTTGCCTTGGGATGACATGGGGTTTATGGGTGATGGAGGTGTGTTACAATTTTTTCCCTTACTACTCAACTCTTCCTTCTTTCACATGCTATTGTCTTACTTCTTTCCTCACATATTAGATATGAATACTCACTCTTGCTCCTCCCTCTGGACAGAGCCTTCCTCTTTTCTCTCATATAATTTCATTTCTTTCTCATCACCTTGGCATCACCTTTCCTCATCTAGTCACAATGTCCTTAGATACCCAACTGGTGATCTTCCTCTTGATTTATCACCATCACCTGCTCTGCCTTCCTGATGGTGATCATTCCCATTCGACTGCACCTTTATTTATGACTCGACCCTGATGACACTGCAGAACTCTATCTTATTCCATAGCTCTCGTATTTATACATACATATGCTATCATTCTGTCACTGTACTCTAGACTAGTTCTCTTGCAATCTATGTTGCAATCTCATCCCTCATCCTTGTCCAACCACACAGGTTGCCTTAGTCCTTGTCCTTGTCTAGCTGCACAGGCTGCTCCAGTTGTCATCCCTAGTCCTCTACTTGGATCTACCACATGGGTATCTGACTCCTCATCTTTGTCTCATCTCTGCAGTCTTGTTCCACTGTTTCAAGGAATGCTTGCTTGTGCTCTCTTGTCTTCTGAAGCTCTATCTCACGAGCTCCTCTCTTGTCAGGTCTCATTGCACCTTTGAGCCAACACTCACTTCTATTCCCCTTGTCATAGTGTAACAAGGTGTTGGTGGTGGTGGTCCCAGCAGGGTGGTGTTAAGCAGGAACAGAAGGCTAAGAGGTATGGCTTCCTCTTCACTAGACAACAAGGATGAGTGGTTTGGTTCTGGAATCCACCAAATATTGAGGGTTTCAATGGGCAATGGTGGGTGAAATGTCAAGGCATTGCCCAGAGAGGACAAACTTGAATGAATGTTATGCAGTGATGAGGAAATGAGACAAGCATCATGTCAAAAGTGCAATGAGGCTTGGTCAAGGGAGAGCTTGTGATATAGAGCATAGAAGGGATAAAAGCAACACAAGAGTCCCTTAGAATAAGGAGACCAGCCTGCAGAGGACAAGGACTAGGATGGGACAAGGACAAGGACAAGGATGAGGATGAGGATGAGGATGAGGGTATAGAATCCAACAGTTGTGTGGATCAGCAGATGGCTGAGACAAGGATAGCTACCTGAGTGTCAAGAGGGATGAGGTGTGAAAGGCACAATTCCTTCAAGAGGAGATAAGAAGGTGCAATATAGATTGCAGGAGTTCAAGTCTACTATACAATATAGTGAGATTGAGTTTAAATAGGGGGAACTAGGTTGAGTAGCCAAGCTCCACAGTCAGAAAAAAGGAGTCATATGTATATTGTTGTATCCCCATCATA
The DNA here is from genome assembly GCA_038088955.1 of Neotropicomus parvogracilis. Taxonomy (NCBI): domain Eukaryota; kingdom Fungi; phylum Basidiomycota; class Agaricomycetes; order Boletales; family Boletaceae; genus Neotropicomus; species Neotropicomus parvogracilis. Next base: position 780 of record JBBPJX010000494.1, on the reverse strand, counting down.
TGTCAAATTTGATAAAAATGGTGGAGTCCTTAAGTTTGTTGATTAAGTCAGAGATGAGAAAGAGGGGATAGCCATTCTTGACCATGTAAGAGTTGATGTATCAATAGTCTTGGCACAAGTGAAGTTCTCTGTCTTTCTTTGGGACAAAGAAAAATGGGACAGCTTGGGGGGATTTTGAGGGAACAATTCTTCTTGTATGGAGATGTTCCTTGACAAAAGTTTTGCATGCTTCCTCTTCCTTAGAGTTAAAGGAACACACTTTCCCTCATTTTGGAATAAATGATTCTTTGAGTTCAATGGAGTGGTCGAAAGGTTGGAATGGAGGAAGGAGATCATGTGTTTGTTCTTTGAATACTTTGGCAAATTCTTGATAATCTAAGGGAAGGGGTATTTCTTTTCTTTCCTCTTTTTATGCAATCTCTGTGGAAAGGGTGGTTTTATAGAGGTTGGGGTTGGTCTTCCAGTCATGGTGTTTCTTTATCCATTTCTTGGTTTGATGGTCAAGGTCAGTTTTCAAAAGTCTGAGGAGGTAGGTCTGTTCTTGTATATTTGGTCATTCATACAATGACTCCAAAAACTGTTCCAATGTTTGACTCCAACACAGGACATGAAGCACCCTGCAACCACCTGCAGGAATTTCGCTTAGCCATAAAGAGATGAAATATAGTACAGACCATTGGCTAGAATCTGACCCTTGGATCATGTAATTTGGTTCACAGGATACAGAGATACATCCATTTCAAAACCACAACTCCATTGGAACAGTTATTTCACTTTTGG
>JBBPJX010000493.1:0-14936 GCA_038088955.1 Neotropicomus parvogracilis | reverse complement strand
ACGACGGTGATGAAGCCCAATGACAACGAGGACAAGAATGAAGTCCACGGGGACTGATGATACACAACACCCACGACAAAGATGACCTGAGCGCGGCCAGCGGCCATCCGAGCATAGCAAGGACGGGGACGGGAACGAAGACGACGATGACGACGACAGAGCGATGACAACAGCAGGGTCAAAGGCGGTACACCAGTGTATCTACTCGACTCGAATGGTTGTATTCTGTACAAGTAATTTCACTTTTATGCCTTTTTAGGGAGCCACAACTTCGAAAAGGTGGGAATAGCTTATGTAATCACCAACCATATTAGGAAGGCTAGTAGTGTCGTGTATTTTCACATGTAGGCTAAATGCAGACAATTCATCCTGGGTATCTGAACGACTCACATTATCTTGGATTGGTAGGTTAACTCGATGGTGCCCCAGAAACTTACATGTTGTGCCCCTCAGGCTACGTCCTGTATGTGAGGTTCCTACTGGGCCTCAGACGGCCTGGATAACTGCCAATTCATGGTTGATCCAGACTGATTCTGTGACACCGGCAGAAAAAGGTAACCACCTTGATTTCAAAATAAATAAAATGTGGGTATTCAACGGGACCATTTGACTGTTGGGATAGTACTCGAAACCGTTAAATTTCCAACACCAGGATGAAGCACGGCATTCGCATAGCGAAGGGTATGGTAATAAAAAAAAGCTGAAACTGAAAATGTGTTGACCAAGGATGAGATAGCTCAGCCGGACGGTACTCACATTCGACATCGCGCGTTTGGGATGGTCATTCAAGCATCTGTTCGTGGCGCTTGTAGTCAGCCGGCTTAGAATCCGCAACAGGATTTGGAGCGCGCTCCGCAAATTTACCGAGGGGTGCCTTATAACCCATGGGGGTCAGTTCAACTAACAAAGTTGTGAAGTGAGCGAAAACGCACTGGAGACGCGATGACCACAGCGGCGGCGGCAAGAACGAGAAGAATAGGAGAGAACCGCATGTCTGGCTTTAGAGAAATATGCAAATGGGTGATTTTGCTGAAGTCTATGGTTGAAAGTGGTTCCCTTTTATGCATCGTTGGATCGTTCTAGTGGTGCCGTGAAACTCGCTGTGCAAGACGACACGCTTGTCGCGCTTGATTTGTGGTAAAGCTTTTGGCATGCGTGGGGGCCCGGATCTGCAAGGCAACGTCATAACTTTCCTGTTTCACAACACTCTTGAGTTATGATTGGACAGAATGAACAGACTACACACAAACAGTGCTTACTTGTCATCCAAGCTGGCAGCGAATTCTCGTCAAAATTCAATACACATTCAGGCTCCGTCTGTGAGAGAACACGACCGAACGGTCGTCCGAGCTAGAAAATAAACTGTTTAGTCCTAGGTACATCGGTATACGGTGACGAGTAGAGCATGAGCGTAGCGCGGCATACCTCCAGTCGACAGTAAACTTGAAGTCGCAATTCCCCGAAAGGCGGAGGGAAGCCTGCTTACAAATGCCCTCACTCATCATCATCTCGCCAGGTCAAGCGGACCACCATCATGGTACTGTCCGCAATCCTAGGTGGACTGTCGCCCACCACCGCTTTCGCGTGGGTGGTACTTCCTCCCTGCTGCAGTGTACATCCCCTAGCATTCCCAAGCACAAATTTCCCAGGTAACGTGTCCGCCACGATCTGTGAAACACATGCTGACCTGTCTCAGGTTACATCTTTGATCTCTTGGAACGGAATCTGAGCACGATCTTACTGCTCAACTGTCGTTCATGGGTACACTCCGTGATGCGTTTGGCACAGATATAACGGACTTCACGGCGGCTTTCTGTGGTGATCGAGCCTAAAACTCTACTGCCTGCATCCTCGGCTTGCTTGCGTCATTTGGTCATGCTGTATGTGGGGGTGCGGGCGATTGGGCTGAAGGAGGGACGGTTAAGTCCTAGGTACATCAGTACGTGTGGTAGCGGGTGAGTAACGAGCGTAGCGTACCTCCAGTCGATAGTAAAGAGGCTGGAGGAAGAAGGGCGCCGCAAGGCTCTCGCCGTGTAAACGATGGTGTCCGTATATGGTAAATTAGGAAAAAAGTGTATAAGCGAATGCTCTAAGTCGATCTGTACCTACAGCACCGTACACGGTGGTTCCTTGTAGACTGCAGCTAACCCAGCACTGGGGAGACAAATGTCGAAATCGCAGTTTCCTGTCCAGACGAGCACCGTTACGTCGCTTGAACGATAGACTCGGACAAAGCCTCCCGTTCTTTGACGAGGAGCGGAAGCTGGGACTGGCTTTGTGGGGCTCCGATAATTCCCCATGCAATTGCGGCGAGCTACTCCAATCCAACCAAACCTTGTTGTGTGAGGTCCGACCACGACATGGCTGTCGCGCGTGTATGGGTTGGATCTGACCGCGGGACCAAGGTGGGTTGATTATTGTGGTTGTCGAAAGATGCAAGTGGCCCCGTTTTGACTGGAATGATTCCAGTTACTGGGGCAACAGGAGAGGCCTTTTGGCCTTCGAGCCTTGGGGTTCAAACGTTCGACGTTCTTCACCGGCATGTCAGAGTCCACACGATGCCGACCAGTCCAACGATCCACTGGCAGCCACCAGCGAACTCGTTCAAGTTGACGAATCGAGTGTGGTGATCATCGACTCCATGACAACCAGGGTTTGACTCTGCGTCTGAGATCCTCGTAAGATATGTTCCATCAACACACGACCTTTGAAACGGTCGCTACGCGAGCCGCCATTATCCCACTCCACTACCATCTTGTACTTGTAGCGACATCACAAGCCCACGCTTGCCAGTGAAAAATGTCCTGCCCTCTTGCCGTATGCCAGCGAGACCGTCCATTCTCGTGGCGAAGAACTGTAGCTGTATGTCACCGTGTGGACAAGAAAGGCGAGGTGCTTGTTTACTGTCGTTTTCATGTAACTTGGCACGCGAGAAAAATGTAATAAAAACAATCTGCACCTCCGGTCGCTCATAGCTCTTCAACACAGCGCCGGAATTTGTCGGTAATATTCGGATTCGACTCGCACGAGCCTGTAGCATCAATACCGAGGGAAAGAATAAAAATCACAGGTCCCTTTGAAACTTTCAAAAAAATTGAACTTTCAATTTTCGACATCGGTCAGCTCGGCATGGATGCTACAGGCTCATGTGAGTCGAACCCGAATATTACCGACAAATTCCAGCGCTGTGTTGAAGAGCTATGAGCGACCGGAGGTGCAGATTGTTTTTATTACATTTTTCTCGCGTGCCAAGTTACATGAAAACGACAGTAACCCGCGGATCTCAGACCTCATACATCAACTGTTTCACTGGTAATCACCCCCACGTCCTCGAGTTAGATTTCCAAGCAACCCGCGCTTCAAACACCGTTCAGCTGACGCCACGATGGCACTGCCCTCAACTTTCCCTGCTCACGACGTATGTCAGCAAAATGTCTCCGAGCGTACGCGTTTGCCCCTCCAAAGTGAACGAACGCGTCACAGGCCCCATCTCCAACGCAGGGTGCCCAGTCTCATCGTCCTCCGCCGAGTCTGCAGGTAGGACTACCACAGGGTCGGCTCTGAACCAAGGATGACCGAGGGCCTCCAAAGGATGGAGTCTACGAGCGGGTTCGTACACAAGAAACCGGTGGACAAGGTCGAGCGGAGTGGGGAGCGCGGAAGGGGACGGCGCGTGTGTGGTCACGTCGGTCGTGGTCGTGGTCGTGGTTGAGGGAGGCAAGTTTGGGAGCTGCGACGCCAGGTCTATTGGAGGGACGTCGACAAAGGACAGTTTGCTGGCGTCTGGGAGCGTCAGGAATGACTATACGGGAAGACCAGAGTCACGTGGGCGATCAAATGGCCGTTGAGTTGGACGTACCGGCCAGCTATCCGCGTTGGGCGTACCCCGTATCTTGAAGATACTCCACGCGAGCCCGATCTCGCCACGCGTCCCGTCAAACAGACTCATTCGCGTCCAACGACCCGTCGGCATCCTTGGACGCGGGCTTGTTCCTTGCGGTATAACGAACGGTGTCGGAGGCGGCGTGGGTTCACGTGGTGCAATGCCTGAGTCGGACCCGGAGCCAGATTCAGGCGTGCTGTTGGACATCTGAAAGGAAAACGTTTCGTCATCCTCCTCGGTTTGTAAACGGAGGGAGGTAAAAAATTCAGCAAAGGTGGCGCCGAGGCTCCATGCGTCGATAGCCAAGGCATCGTATGTTCGCGAGCCGAAAAGTAGCTCGGGTGCACGATACGGACTATGCATGCACACAAAGGAGAAGAAAGAAGACGTCAGCTCACGAGGAACCACTGCGTACGAATCGCGTTCAATACGTACCCCGTGGACACTTCGAAATACATGCGCGCCGTAGATTCAGGCCACAAGTCTCTCGCTTTCGCAGTGCGATCCTCGCCCACGCGAAAAGCGATCCCAAAATCGATGAGCTGCGCACACCCCGACGCAGACAGGAGGACGTTGCTCGGCTTGATGTCCCGGTGAGCAACTCGGATGTCTTCACTATGGAGGTAGCTCATGCCACAGAGGACCTGAAATATAATCGACTTTGCGAGGATGGTGAATTGGACCTCGTGTGCAGTGGGTGGATTTGGGGCAGTACTTCCGAAGGATATGATGGGATTTGGCGAGAATCTGGATGATTGAAGGACTTCATTGAGGGAGTAGGGAAGATATGGCATCCACAAGCCCAGATTTTGGGAACCTTCGGAGAGTTCGTGCTTGATCAGCGGGATGATCTGGGATGCAAGGGTCAGAGCACCGAATGTGCGCGACACGATGGAGCGTACGTTCAGATGACAGAAGGAGGCGAGAAGGCGAGCTTCCTTGATGATATCGTGAGGCTCTTTGGCGTGGACCGTCGTGGAAGTCTTGACCGCGATGAACCGAGGGCCATCTAGGAAGTCGGATTCGACACGGTTGACGACTGATGTAGGACCTTCATATAGGATTTCCTGGGAGATACAAGGATCAGTACCTCGGGTTGGTCTCGGATCGTCCATGTGCACCCACACCATCAAGGTTGTCGTCGTCATCGAAAGTCATTGTTGAGTTACTTGATGCGGCCAAATCATTAGCTTCGGGCCATTATTGAAAAGGCTAATCACTGGGCGGTGATAGCAGGGATCAGATGATGGTTGTAGTGTAAGGAAACCACGCTCGCACACTTCTCATTCTTATCCTTGCACTGCAATGGCCGTCGATGACGAGCACCGGACACTCCTCAGTATGCGTCGCTTCGTGGCAGTAAAAGACCGTCTGATCGCACTCTGCAGATAAACAGCTACTAGCAGCAGCCCGACAAGACGGAAACGTCGAGGAACTATTGACGAGCGAGGATTACAGAGACGACGAAGACAACTTTCTTTTCGATATCAACTGCACTGACTTGTATGTCTTTCTCCTACACTGAGTCAACCAGCATCGCACCAAGCTCAACTCTTACGGTTACAGGTCGGGAAACACGCGTTCGTCCCTTTCGTTCTATGCTACCGCCGGCCCAGCGCTTATTGTCCTGTCATCCGTTAGCCCTCCACCTCGCGTAGGTAGCTCTTCACATCTTCATCCGTCCTTCATTTCATTCGACTCATCCCGTTGCATCGGATGGTGGTGTCCGTTCTTAATCACAGCGTCTTGAGTGGTTCCGTCGATAACGTCGGTCTCCTCATCGAAGCAGACGGTTGCGACGTCGATCCGCAAAATAACGCAGGCGACACACCTCTTCACCTTTCCGTGAAGATCCAAGATCAGAACGTCCGTCGCGAGATTGTAACAACCCTCGTCGAGATCGCCGAGGCTATCGAATCGTACGTACTCCCAGGTGTCCGTCGCTCAAATCGGCGTTCCCTGACCAGAGTTCATCAGCATCCGGTTGACCAATAAGGCAAGGCAGACGCCAGGCGATCTTTCAAAGATATACTGTCCAAACGACACGGTAGTAGCTTCGCTGACGACCCCACCTGCGCGACAAATAAACGCCATTCTCGGTGACGACGATTTTGCAAGTGGTGAGTCGGGTGACCATGCCGCACTCATTGTTTCGTACTGATCGCGTGTTCGAAGACGGCGAGTCTGGTTAAATTTTGTCGTCAGACCACCTTTGTTTCTTTCCTCGACCGTTTCTATAAGCTATTCTATCTCTTCTGTGTTGTGATTCATAGAGCATCGTGCTGGCAATCGCATTTCTCGGCGCGAACAGGCGGACCTCTTGCTCTGGTTGCTGAATCCGGATGGATGACTTCACAGACAGACAGGAAGGTTTCTTATCATTTCATTCAACAATCAATTATGCAGAATACGCACGGCGAATGGTCTGCTCCGCCAGCTCGGAGGTTACTAGGCAACGGGCTGCGTCCTTCGCTCTTCGCCATCCGAGAAGACCTAGCGCTATCTGATCACCATTCTGCACGTGCAGCCGACTCCGGTTGAAGACCTGTCGTGAAGAAGTTGCGTTTTACTGCAACGATGCCCACGTGATGGTTCCATCGCCGTCGACCACCCTGAGTCGATAGAAGCTCAGCCCATCTGGGAGGCAGATAACGATCCATATGACCATCGTCGAAGAATTGTACCTTTGTTAGCTGGCTAGAGGCGGGGAATATCGTGAGATAAAAGCCGTCCCAGATATCCTCATTGCGTGAAATTGTCCCGAATCCAGGATGAAATCAGATAATTGACAGGATCGAGATAAATTACAACCACGTTTCGTGATTTCATGAGGTGGCCAAGTTTCATCAAATACTACGTAGCCGTGGCGAGCAGGAGCTCGAACGGAAACATGGATAAAGCCAGACCCTGCACACATCCAATTCATTACGCGAGCGCAATCTCAACGAGGCGAGCACACCTTGTAACCCACCCACTATTGCTTAGCGTTCAGTTACGGAGATCGGCGAGGGTGACCACGTTGGAAGCGAATATGAGACCGCCCCGCTGGAAATACTTACTCGCCTGTCCCCCGATAACGGTGCGATACTCTTCGCTCGTGAAAATCTCCTTGAGATCGTCAAACGAGCTCGCTTCGATCACCGCCTGGGCGTCGTAGGGGGCGACGGGGAGACCCGCCCCGCCGAGCACCTCGTGCACCTGCTCGTTAGCTTGTCCCTGTGCGACGTGTCGACGTCAGCGGACGGGCGACGGTGAAGGAGAGGCGAAGGCAAAGGGGACGCACCTGCTCGTATTTGATGGCTTTGCCCTTCACGACCTCGAGCGAGGTGAAGGCCTTTGGGAACTCGTTGAGCCAGTAGTTGTCAAAGTCTTCTTTGGAAACGCCTTCTTTACGCTTGAAGAGGGCGGTGACGCAGGCGCGGTCGGTTTGGGAGGACATGACGAGGTACTGGGGATGGGAGTGTGGCTGGAGCGGGGCGTCTAGTCAGTCGGTCGGTCAGATCTGCAGACTCTAGGAGTGCGCTCACCGTATTAAGAATCACGGGGAGTCGATGTTGATGTGGGGTTCTTGGGAGCCGTATTAATACCCCAGATCTCGTCTCCTGAGGTGCGTATGGAGAGTGATTAATGATTCCCCGTCGGCACATCAGGTTGCTGTGCCAGCAGATAGTTCCCATCATCGATCAATGATTTGAAAGACAAATCAACTTCAATGATCAACGCGCTCTCCAGACACATTGTCTTGCCTGATGATGGGACCTGGGGCACGAAACCATTAATAGTATTACTTGGTTGGATGGCAATGGTCAGATTGCAGTGACGTTCGTCCCGCCTGACACGTGAAGTCTAGGGCGTTGCGAAATTACCCCTGAATTTTCTTTCCCCATCGCTGCACTACTTGCGCTGGAAATTCCGAGCAGCGCGTCTGTCGAGTCTGCCGGCATTCATTTGGCGGACACGGTGCCAGTACATTCTTCCATGCACTGCTCGGGACTTTGTAGAGTCGTTCTCCGTTCCGAAGCAACACGTAAATCAAGTTTTCGTTCCTTGAAGGAACCAGGTTCATTGGCAGGTCCGGGTGATGGTGGCTGTCCGTGGCGCGTGTGGTTTGCCCAGCGCCACATGGCAGCGAAAAAAAGAGCGCCTGCACAGCCTGCAGAAGTGTTGCGTGATGAGAACATTCAATCAAGTTCGCAAACGACCTATCCACCCTCCATGGATAGCAACACTTCAAGCGGAAGGCCTATTCACGCCCGTGGCACATTCGTCGCCATGTCAGTTCTGGAGGGTCTATCTTCCTTGCTCTCACCTTTTTTTCCAGGCAAAGCGCGGAAGATACCACCACAGCTGTATTCATTCTTCGACTCTGATGACAGGGACTTCTGGAAACATCACCCAGAACCTATCCAGCGATTCTCCACTCACAACAGGAACACGATGTGAATCAAAGTTTTGTGTTACTTGAGGAACCAGGTTCAGGCCCAGAGTGATCCCAGTGGCTATTCATGATGGTGGCGAGTACGAATCCAGGCAACACTTGGGCTTGGCTATCACGCAGTTCGCACGAAGCGAAGCACAGCTTGTCCATGTCAGGTCCAACCCCGGATCGACTGGCATGGACTCAGACCGACGATATTCATGTACCTCTATGCAAAGGTCCAGAAGGAAGTAGAGGAAACTCTGGCAGCACAACTCGAGGGGTCGTAACATCGTCGCTCAACCGACGACCTTCCGCGATCAGATCGTATTGAATACCAGATTAACATCCATGGATTGGTACTGAAATGCCCTCTGTCCGAGTAGGTTCACGCCTGCTCCGACAAACGTCTCGCGTACTCGACCAGTGCCCTAAGCGCGAGCAACATCAGCCAACGGCTCACATACACACGGCGGAAAAGGAGCAAGCATAAGAAAAAAGCTCACCGAACAGGACGACCCGTCATGCCCTTTTCTTGGTACAGGAGAGGTCGCACGTACTAGCATGTGTTCACATGGGTCAGCGGTCTGGCCAAAAATAAACATTCACGTCAAATCACCACGTACCTCCATCGAGCCAGCCATGTCGAGATGTGCCCATTGCACGGCAGGCTGATTTTCGCCTTCCTTCGGCTCGATCCCATCAACGAATGCTTTGAGGAAGAGTGCGGCCGTGCACGATCCAGCACCCTTGCCACCCGTCTTAAAAAAGCCTGTTAAATGGACACCACAACATTAGAGTAGATGACACACGTTGCAAAGGTCAGCGTTAGAAGAATAGATCTGGGGGCCGTAGTCTTCGTCAAGAGGCATACGCCAGAAGCGGTCGTACTCTGATTCGCCAGCAGCATGGAGTTTTTGCCAGAGATCATCTGACGTCTGAAGGTGCCAAATAGGTCGTTAATAATCTTCAGGGGCAACTCGTAGCGGCGGTTACGTACCGAGAATACACCAGTGTAGAGGTCGCCAACTGCAACGCCCATAGCTCTGTGAAACGGCACTGTTTTGTCGTTCAGTTCAAACATAGAACATGAACTTACCCAGTCAGCGTCGCGACATCGATGACCGTGTGTGGCTTGAACTCCGTTGATGCATAGTAGAGTGCGTCTTAGGTGAACGGATCAGCCGTTACCGAATCGATCACTTATCGACAAGAGACCTCACCCGCAAGGATCAATCTACCCTCTGCATCGGTGTTGTCGATCTCGACAGATTTACCGTTCATCGCGTAGATTCTGAAATGTGACATGCATTGAATCGGGGTACTTGTCCAAACAAAACCACCACTCACATATCACCTGGTTTATTTGCGCTTGGACCTGGCAAGTTTTCACAAAGAGGGGCAACGGTGACCACGTTAATCCTAGCAAAGATTCGTCAACAAAGTCCAGTGAAACAAACTTGCGCAAGAGCAGCGTACGGCAGCTTGAGTTGAGCGATCGCCAGCGTAGATGCGACGACCGTAGCAGCGCCGCCTATTGCGTGTCATTTAGAGTTTCATCACTAGCGTTCCTAGCAGTCTTACCCATATCAGCACGCATTTCTTTCATGCCCTGTGCGCACGATACATCAGAATAGTGCAGGCGATGGATTATAATGACATACCGCACTAGGTTTGAGACTGATTCCTCCAGAATCGAATGTGATACCTTTTCCAACGAGTGCGATCGGCCTGGCGTTGGCATCAGGGGCCCCTTTGTAATGTCTTCAAAAGGTCAGCAAGAGAACCCGTATGACCCAATAAAGGAAAATGTACATTTCAAGGAACTTGGCAGGTTCGTTGGTACCTTTGGTCACAGAAAGGAACGTTCGCTACGCACGCCATGAATAAAATCATTCACTGAGAATTCGATTGGTGAAGCCTACCATTCCCTTTTCGGCAGCCCAGGCTAGCGAACAGTTAATTCTGTATGAATTACGATACATGTCTCATACCTTCATCGTGAGCGATGACCTTCACGTTTTCGAGACCCTCAAGCGCTTCTCGAGCCCGTTCAGTGAATTCCTGAGCGAATTGTTATAACAAGTCTTGGGCGATCGTGCTCATGCTTACCGTGGGTGTCAGTATGTTCGCAGGCAACTCCATAAGCTGGGAAGCACGTGAGTGACACGAAGGCATCGAGAACTGCTGTCCTACAGTGCGGGCCAAGTTCTGAGCGGTGGCATAGACCACACCACGATCCCATTCTACTGATCCAGCAATGGGCAAGAGCTTGGGTTTTTCAGGAGCGGACTCCTTTTTGCGAGGATCGAACGAAGAAGGTGGAGACGTCTTCAGAGTGAAGTCGTACAACGCCAAATGGGCAGCGACGGCTACTTGCCATGAGTAGACGTCGATGTGGCATGGATAGAGAATCTCACCTGCTGCATGAGGATCAGCAGAAGCGTCGATCACCGCCTCGCTAATGCCTTCCGAGAGACTTTTGATGCTTTTCACGCCGCTTCCGACAGCCTTTCGGACGACTTCACGACGTGCATCGCCCTTTTTGGCCTCGAATGCGTCGCCCAAGGACACGAGTGCGGCGACGTTCCTGGTGCCACCAGCACCATAGAAAAGGTGGGACGTGCCTACTTTTGCGGGTTTCTTCGTTGGGGGTAGGGTCTCCCACAAGGCGGCGGGGTCGACACCCGGGGCGACGTTCTGGCCGGGTTTCTTAGGATCAAGTGGGACGATGATGGCCTTGGACGACATGGATCGGACGAGAGCTGATGCGTATCGCTGTCCCACTCGGGAAACCACCACAGCCAGCATATGTACCGTGTCGGCTTTCGGATGTGTTGAAAACCAAGAAAAGAAACGCTCGGCAACTCGGCGAAATAGATAAAACAAGTACAAACACAAACACGGTTGGCTGCGGCCCGCCTAGCCGGCCCCTAGTTCCCTTTATTATTGAGTCACATCGTGATCCCTTCATTACAGCTAGGCAAGATGGCCGGTTTCCTGTGCGCGAAGGAAGTGTAACATTAACAAATTACTGTGATCCCTCGAAACTTGAAAGGGTCTCTCTATGAAACCCGCTAATAACTGGCAACCCTTCAAGTCACGCTGTCGAACAGTGGTACTCGATGGGGTATAAAACAAAAACTTCCCTCCTCTTTGGGTCATACAACATTTTTAGCATGTGGCTGGTTGACAGTCTTTCCGCGCTTGCTGTGAAAACCACCGAAGACAGTTTCACATACCACACCGACCTGGTGGTCCATCAAGGGTAAAGGATAGATGCCCGTTCTTTTCCAAAGCACGTTATTAATGATAACGCCTCGCCCCGTTTCAGCGGCAGTCCGACGACCACAGCGAGTAGTAGCCACCTCACGTTGACATCAAAGCGTCCCAGTGATGCCGCTTGGACCACGATGGACGAGAGGTCCATAAAAGCTGGACGACAGGCCAACTTGGTGTGCATTCCAGGCTCCATTGCTACCATCACCTCGCACACTGGTCACCACTCACAATATGAGCGACGTAGCACGCGATACTCCTCATGCCACATTCGAGAATGACGGCTATACGCCTCCCGACGCCTCACGTCCAACAACGCCCCTGCCAGATCGCTCTCGCACGCTTCGCAGGACGGCATCGTACGCGTCTATCGACACTGTCCGTCCTCCGACTCAGAAAAAGAGGGGCGTTCGACGACGTATCGAGGACATAGCCGAAAACTTGAAACACAAATCCGCGAAGAGAAAAAAGAAGCACTCCTTGACGCAGGACGTCCCCGGGAACCAGGTCTGTGATGTGGCATCGGGTTCAAAGGCCTCCGCGGAAAGCAAGGCAGTGAAGCGGGGACGGAAAGCCGCTTCTCCGTTGCGAGACGCGTCGCACAGGTCAGAAGAAGCCAGCGCTCTGGCTATCGCCGATAGGCTCCATAGCGGTGTTCCGTATGGACTGGATCCACCGCTGACGTTTCCGGGTCACAAGACACATGCCCCGATCGATGTTCCGCTGTTTAAAGAGGAAGAGGAAGCTTGGGAAGAGTGTAGTCTCCCCGTTCGGACTCTTCGGCCAGGACCACACGTCACCACGGAATGCCAAGACTCGGCCCAGGTCTTTCTAACTACCAAGGTTGGCATCGACGACGTCCAACTCAAGATCCAGCCGTCAGAGACAAACAAGACTATTTGGGACGGGCTAGGAACGTTGGTGTTTTCACTCCGCCCACACCGAACCGGTCAACTGACGAGGCGTGTTATCGCAGTGCGCATCACGTGTTCAAATGCCGACTGATCCTTCGATGCACTGCTCACCCGTACGACAGCGTCTCCCTCCCGGATATCCGTTACGTCGAAATGGATTGTACTACGTGCCCAGTCGGTTCACGCTACGCCCGACCTGCCACGCTCCAGGCGGCCTACGAAGGTGCCGAGCCTGATCGGGTCGCAAAGACTGATGGGCTGCCCAACGTGAGACTCGACGCAGGCATACACATGGACAAAGTGTGGTGCAAGATCGAGCATGACGACGGTACATGGGGTTGGTACAGAGACGCGTTTATTCCTCTCTCCTCCCGGCTGTTTGACAAGGCCGAATACCGTGAGTTCAAGTTGGTCGGTCGGGTATGGATAGGAGAGGGTTGCGTGGAAGATGGGCTGACGTTCGGGATTTCCATGCTACTTCGAGCAGTGGACATGAAGTGAGTGACAGGTGTAGTGGGCTTAAGGATTATGTGAATCGTACACGCTGCTGTTTTCCTTCCTCTCTTAACGAAGAGCTGGCTCTCGTTCAATTATTTTATCATGGAGAAGAATTCGCCATAATCGTATACGCTACAGTAGAACGATTTGGTTTTCCAGCACCGAGGTTTGACCGAAGTAAACAATACTAATGCGCCTGAGGGTGGAGCTCCTACGAAAACCCTACGGGAATTCCACGACCGCTGGATACACTTGGTCGTCGTGAGGGATATCTTTCCATTCTACAGTTGTCCAATTTGCCAGTTTACCCACTGACCGGACTTCATTGTGAGGAAAGATCAAGTCCTCCAGCATCTACGCAGAGTGATCTTAGTGAGCCGAGTCAACGAAAGAGAGGACACCGAGAAAATTCCTACAGCAATTCATAACCACTAGTTATTTTATGCACCTTCCCCCAACATACAATAACGGCACCACCCTACAGTCCATGTTCCGTCACAAATAAACGCGAACAATTGCGAGATGGGATTGACGAATTGTCGCGTCAGCGTATGCAAAGATTGCTCGACGAGAGGGGGAATAAAGCCCCACTTACGAGGTGTTCCGCTGCCATCCCCATCATCCGCCCACATTGGCCATTGCCAGACACCCGCCCGGCGACATGGTACAACAATCGACCATGGTTATCTTTCCCACCCTCAACCGGCGTCATCCCAGCAGGGATCTTGCCATTTGTAGCTGGAATAAGCATCATCCGATCGCGCAGGTAAGGCAAGACACAATATAGGCCCGTGCAGGTCGTTATCGTTGTGCCCTCGTACGCGAAAGTGGATGGTGGTTGAGCAGGGTTAGCCCAACTTGGTATGATAGACCCTTCGTGTAACACCGAAGCGAAGAACCAGAGGTTCCGATCGAGCTCGTTGGGTATGTGTTCCCCGAAGCTTTGAGCCATCGCTGTTGTGAGGACTTCCTTCCCATTCAATGGTTTACGAAGCCGTTGACCAGCGAGGTCGTCTTTGAACGAAAAATGTTCTAGCGGGTCTGCAGAGGAGGCAGAGGACGAGATTGCATGTTCTTTCCAACACCTATCACAAATAAATAGGTCAGAGGACTGGTCAATTATATCTGGATACCTACAGTATGGAATATCCCGTCTCTGATGTGTACTTTTTCCCTTGTAGGACGCCTTGCGCCTCACCCTGGAAAATCAAAGCTGATTTAGAACGAAATTTCGATTCAAAGACCACGTAACTTGTACTCACCAGGTGTTCGGCACACATGCCTGGAAATTGTCTTCCAACGACGTAGAGCATTGCATGATACAATTTTCTCCCTTGTGTATCGTAGTTTCCTTCTACAGGACGCCTTCCGTGAGGAATGATGCCACGTGACGTCGGCACAAGTTCTAGCTCGGTGTCAAGAGAAAGAACGGTGAATCCGAAGTCGAGTTCCAGAACGGTGTCGTTCTGTAGTACCTGGCATGTGCGCGCCATCACTTTACCGGGTAATACCTCTCCAGTAAAGATGGCCGAACCGAAGTACAACGGGGTGATGTCATCAAGGTCCATGGCTGCGCGATAGGGGTTAACTCTGGGGAGATCTGAAAGAGCGACTCGGAGATTTGCCCCAGCAAGGTCTTTATCACCTGGCCTAGTTTGGTCTGGGCGAATGGTGGCGTTTTGCGCTCGATCAGTGTTATTGTTTCTGACGACAAATTCCTCGTCGCCACGCCAGCACCTAGACACGATCATCCAAATGCCTTCCCATTCCTCCAGGCGATTAAACTCACAGAATTTCGTGTGCATCGTACACATAATGCTCTCTACCATCGAGCAAGACTGCGGCAGCACCCTATCGGACGAGCAGTAACACCATGAGGAATCGTCCGTCGGATGCTGCTTGATCCGGAACGTACCAGGTGCCTAGAAGACCTGCCTGGAACACG